>CAUYSK010026255.1:0-51459 GCA_963575035.1 Avahi laniger
GTAAATATCTAATTTAGAAAAAAATGTGACATGAAAAAAGGGGTTCAGAGAACGAATATTCCTCGTAGTACATATCAATTTGATTTGGGAGGAATGAACTCAAACAGGCCAGAGGACCTAGTATCACTTCTTAAAACCCCAGCTTTGCACTCAGTCTCTGCCTGCACTTTGTCTCAATCCCAATGAGTCCAACATGGAGCAATCCCTCCCTCAGTTTAGCAGTCACGGAGCAGTGACTAATATGAGAGAACAAGCCATTTCCAGATGGAGCTTGAAATGTCATTATTATTGAGGGAGGGTTGGAGTATTCTGAAATAAAAATAGAATCAACAATAAGTTAGGGTATACTTTAAAAATAACTATAAGAGTGGAATTGGAATGTTCTTAACACAAAGAAATGATAAATGCCTGAGGTGAAGCATACCCCAATTACCCTGATTTGACAAATTCACACTGTATGTCTGTATCAAAACTTCACATGCACCCTATAAATATATATGACTATTATGTACCCATAATAATTTAAAATTTAGAAAAAGGAAAAAAGAAACAAGAAAAAAGAAAGGCTATAAAAGCCACAGAAGAGATTATGAATTGTATTCTAAGGACAACTGATTGGTTATAATTAAAAGAGTGATGTGATATTACTTATATACATTTTAAAAGTTTTAATGTGTATTATTGATTAGAAAAGGCCAAGAGCAAAAAGAAGACCAGCTAGCAGCTTATTACCCACAATTCTCCTGAAAGCCGATGATGACTTGGATGAGAATAGTGGTAGTGGTTGAATTAAGAACAGAGCAGAGAGGAAAAATCAACAGGATTATCATGTTAGGGGAGCAATAAAAAGGTGGAAACCAGATTAAGAATCAGATACCAAAACATCTGGCCTGAATTCACAACAGGAACATGCTACTGAGACAAGGCAGCAGGTGAAGGTGTGGAGCAGGTCATATAAGAATAGGGCTTTTGGCATGGGAAGGAAAATAACTTCTTCAGGCTCTTGGAAAGAAGAAGGAAACTACAAAAAAGGTGAAGTCTACATAAGAAAAGGAGAGAAAGGGAGAGAACAAATGCAAAAACAGGTACATCTGGCAAGATGACTTTTATCATAGCCAAGATGGAATTCAGTAATTTTTTTTTTAGAATTCTCTACTGGAATTCCCAGGAAAAAACAGAAAATAGATGATAAAATCTATGCTTGTCTTAAATCAGTGTAGGATGATATTAGAAACCTTTTTATTTGAGGCTAGGGTATCTTTTCTTAAACAGATGCAAGTTATAAATGCAAATTCTTGAATAAGAATTTTGGTAGTTGGTTCAAAAATTCTTACTGACATTAAAGTTTAAGACCACTAAAGTAAGGATGTTAAATTTTATTTAATAGGCAATGGGAAGTTAGGCTTTTTCAGCGGAAGGGTGATATCATCTGGACTATGGCTTAGAGAGAATAGTCACTGGCCATTTTTAGAACAGTTGGTAAGGGGAAGAAAATGGAAGCATAGATATCAATGACGAGGCCATGGATATGGCTCAGTTAATGATGCCATTGCCCTAAACTGTAACAATTACTATCGCACTGGATATTAGGAGATAGGGGAAAGAGAAATTTTAGAAATTGATTTTATATGAGTTGATAATTGATCTTCACCAAAAATGAAGGAGAAAATCAAATGAAAAGGCAAGCCCTTACGGGCTCTGATTTTAAAAAGACTTTGGGTGGTTACCGGGCTGTACATATACTAGTTGTATAACTTCGAATAGATTATGTGCCTTTCTGAGTCTTGGTGTCCTCATTAATAAAACAGAGATGATTATTTATACCCAATTACTAACTTTGGTGTAATATTTTCAAGCATACTATTCTGCAGCCACATTACAATGGCTGGGAAATAGATATCTGAGCTGCAGAAAAACTGGATTAAATGTATTAGGGGACTTTCCCGGCATTTAAATTTACACTCTGTATTTAGAGAAGAAATGCAGTCTTCCATTGTTCAGAAGTCCGTTGATTTTTTTAAAAATAGTCAGTTATGGATGCACAATATGAAAATGTGAATATAGTCACAAATGAGCGTTGAGAAGTTCAGGCTGGCACTGGGAATTACTTGAAATGATTTTGCCTATCAGCATGTCCTTGGATGAAAATATTCAGTCATTTTGTCTGAGTAGGACTGATCTATATATGTAGTTCAGGAAAAAATACCTTAGTTGTATAAGTAAAGTGGTATGCATTCTCACACTGAGCCCTACTGAATGAATGATCTTTTCTGAATAAATTATGTGAAACAAACAATGTCTTTTCATGGAGCTCTACCTTGTTGTTGTAGAGGCTATGCCATACATGTGACCAAGCATCATTTATTATCATTACTGGTGTTTCCCTCAATTTTTCTGGACACCAAGTCCTTACATATACTTTTTTGGTTACAATAGAAATATAATATTTAACTTTTATTCATACTAAAGTATCAAAGACTGATAATTACCCAAAATTCATCTGCTCAGTATAGAACAGTGATTAAAATATAATTGTGTGAAGGTTATAGAATGGCTAGAGGTACAAATGTGACAATAATGACAAAATGTTGATAATTTTAAAAGTGGATACACATACTTTGGAGATTAATATATTTCACTCTTTAGTTTGTATATGTTTGAAACTCCTCAGAGTGTATACAGTCTTTTCATAGATATATAAAAATACGTATCTGTATCTATATCTATCTATCTATCTGTCTTGGAGCCAGGAAAATCTTGGTTCAAATACTAGCTCTGTAAATGCTTAGCTCTGTGATCTTAAGTGGTTCAATTACTGTGAGCCTCATTTGCATCTGAAAAATTAGGGGAAAATAAAAAGTTGTTTTAAGGACAAAATTAATAATATATGCAACACTCTGAACATAGGTCATAGCCACAATTTGACCATATAGTGTTTTTCTGTAAATACAAAAAAAAAAAAAATCCTTTTCTCAAGACACTTTTCTGCTATCTTCCAGGAAAATGTTAACTGCGTATACAAATTTATGGTGACCTCAAGAAGAATGAATGATATCATTAGTGTTGTGGGGAGCATATCCTGCAAAATTGTATATAGCAGCCTTAAATATCTGACATAAAATAAGTGCAAATGTATTGTTGTTAACAATTTCCAGTCACTAAAGCTGTAGAAAGATGTCAGGAAATCATGGCACTACAATTTCAGTACATGGAAGTCTGCAAATCATCTGCACTCACTCCATACTCCCCACTCCTCACTTTAACTAAATCGAACCTCAGATTTTTATGTCCAAAAAGTTCCTAATTAGGCCATATTTATTAGACAAAAAAACCAATATACTGCATCATTCTTCAGCTATGTCCTTTTTAATTCATTTGCTAGGAAACCATAAAGTAGTTCCCCAGTGCCAAACTTTGTAAGCATAACCTGTTCCATGGAAGGGCACAGGCAACTTCAACTCACTTCCCATGGTTTACACTTAGCTTATATTCCTAATTATCTTATTTTGCATTCTGTTTGTCTTAAAGATGCTTCAAATTGTTTTGATACAGAGAAAATGTTCTATAAAATACTACACAAATACATTCATAAATACAAATTATATTTGAAATGAAGGATGAGTGCCGCTTCACATTTTCTGGAATTGCTGAACAGGGAGACATTTTATGAATTTTGAGACTGTGTTGAATAAAGAAATGCTAATGTGGTAGCTAGATTCAACTAAGTATTTCACCTTCCTCCCACAGTTAAGTTCCTTGTGCCTTTGAAGCTGAGATTTAAAGATAACAGATGTGGTTTCTTCTGAATGACATGAGTGATATTTTGCTTGATATAATCATATCTCTACTTTGTAACTGTAAGACAAAATACACAACAAAAGACACTATTTTTTAACAAAACTCAAAAATGCAGAGATAGGAATATTTTTGACCCTGTACTTTTTATTAACTCTAAAATCTCTTTGGAAAGCAATTTGCTAATTTTAGCTATTTTTCTCAGGAAACTTTATATAAATTAAATTAACTCTATGAGAATAAATACAATTTATGTTAATTATCTTTGGATTTTATAAGTTTACCACCTCTTACTGATATTAATAAAGATTAATTAACATGATTAGCTTAGTGTTTTGCAGTGTTGTATCAAGTTTTAAAGATATTTGACTTCACATATTACTATAAAATACCTTTATAGTTTATAATCATTGTAAATATTAGTATATATTAGTAAATAGCTTATTCTTAATGCCACCAATAAAGGCTAAAATGGATATAATAAGTATGTTAGAAATTAAACTGCATGTACATTTTTAATCACAGAAAATTCAGCATGGGAAAAATAAATATTTTTATTATATATGAAAGATAATTTAAATCTTGTCAAATAAAATGATAGTAAAACTGTAACTTACAAAGAAATTACTGTATGGCAAGCAATGACATATATAGATAATCTTATTTCATTCATAATAGTCCCATGAGGCAGATATTTCATTATCCCTAATTTACGTGTGAGGGAACAAGGATGCAAAAAACCAACTAATTCTCTATATCACTCAGCTAGTAAGTGAAGGAGCCAGATTTCAATCCACAAGTATTCAAAACTAAAGTTTACGTTCTTAAGAATCCTGTTGTCATTTATTTAAGGTATCATCAGTCCAAAGAAAGAAGTCATTTACAAACTCATTTTGTTGCAAACAAAACATTTTTCTAGCAAAATTTTTCTTTCTATTCTATTGTAGACAGTAATTTAACTTTAATAATATGATTATATTGTCCTTATAACTGAGAAACAGAAAAATTATTTTAAGAAATAAAAAATTACCTGAACTTCAGGAAGTGGGGGCAGGAAGAAGGCATGACGTGCAGTTCTGGAAAGCTTTGTAGGTTATGAGATCAAGCTCTCTTGACAAACTAATTAAGGGCTGCTCTTCTGATATTATTTTCAGGATCTGTAATAAAAGAAAGACCAAAGGAATAAGGATGACTAAGTAACACTCCCCAAGGGATGAGTCAATTGTTTTGTCACTGGAAGCACCAGAATGTTGATGCCATTTGTAGACAGCAATTTAAATATAAATCTTCAACTGTATTAAAAGAGGGTTTTTAAATTCAGTATTATGTACAATCACTAGAATGGACTAGGAGAATAACTTAATCCACTCAATGAAATTTGAGTTAACACAACATGTATTTTATGTGATGTGAACACACATCTCTCCACCCATGTGTTTACATGTACATGCACACACATACACGCACAGAGGGAAGATGAGAGAAAGAGAGAAGAGTCTACATTTTAAGTAGGGTAAAGTTCTGATACTACTGTTTTTTGCCTTTTTCCAAGGAAATTGGTGAGACCATCAGGTGGACATGGCTAAGGGAAATAGCAGAGCTGATCATGCACTTATTATTCTTTCTCTAACATTTCCTAATTTCAAGTCATTCTCAATCTCCTGATTTTTATATCATTTTGTGTTGAAATGCCTACATATTTTACTGGGCCTTTTATATTATTGATAAATGAAACTCAATCTATGTTTAGAGCAGCTCAGACATGGTCTTCATCAGCTGTTTATATTGATCTATCTATTCTCTTTGTTTTTAATTACTTCAATGCTTTGTATGAAGTTGAAATTTAGGTGATGTGGTCATGTCCAGACACTACTACTTCTAAGTGTTACTCATATTCAATGGCCAGTCAATCCGAGGTTCTAACAGATCTTGCCAAGGTATACTGGCAAGAACTAGAGTAATACACATGAAACTAGATTTTGAGGATGCTGGACAAAGCAAGTGCAAGCATGCATTTGGACAAAGTAGAGTTTATCAATATGTAAGAGCTTTTATGGACTACAAGAATCAATAGCTTGGAATATGTTTTGAAACTCAGTAATGCACTCGGATGCCTATTCCCCAGTCAGGATAACAGCGAAGCAATCCTGGCCTGAGAAGAGCATAGTGCAAGTACCTGTATGGCTTAGGGATGAGAAACTGAGCATGCCATCTGTTCGGATACTGAAACAACAGAGATGGTAGCTGAGAGCAAGGGAAATCTAGAATGGATAGTAAAAGAGAGAGCAGATGATTGTAGGTTTCAGCCCAGAAGCCAGCTTTGTTGGTAGGGATGGTAGCTCATCCCACTAACTTTCCCCTCCTATCTTACTCCAGGAAAAAGTACCAATGGAATTTCAGAGAGGCTATACTCCAAAATGATATGAAAAAGTGGATCTGAATAGTGCAATAGATAAAATATCGTGGGCATGAAGAGGTACTCCCCAAAGCATGATCAAGAAAGAATTTGCTGTCCCAGCTCTCTGCAGATGGCTCCTGCGTGAGAGCTCCATTATGGTTTGCCTCAGCTGCAAAGAGCCACCTTGCTTAAAGGCACACTCTTCTCCACAAGGCCTATACCCAATGACAGATTTGGGTGGGTACAAATGTTGGCACAACATGAGGCTTTCATGAAATATATATGTTATAGGGACGGCTGAGGTATTTTGTGACGGTGGTAGCCGTTTGGCTTTTCCTGCACCCAATTCTGCTTCTTTACCTCTTCCTGTCACAGATGGCATTCTGTAATGAATACCTTGCATGTCAGATTCTGTTTCAATGTCTCCTTCTGAAAGCCCAACTTGTGACAATTTGAATACAAATATACATACATACATGTATTTGTAGAACTGTTACTGTATAAATATAACTCATGACTTTAAGTATCTTATTTCCCTTTAATTTAGTCTCCGTAAGAAGCCTTCATAAGAATTATTAAATTTCTGTTAATCTGTTTAGTCTTCTAAAATTTATGTTTAGTCCTCATAATGATTATAAACTTAATGAGTATATAATTGCTGGTTGTAATAACATACAATTACAATATTGTTGAGCACTGTGGTTATTTCTATATTGTTTTTCTTTTTAATGAGACTCTCTGGGCATTGCACTTTGTGGCTTCTGTGAGTTATAATCTGAATAAATTCCCTGGGGTCATATTACTAGGTTAGAGTATTTAAATGTCTTTATGGATATTTTTTCATATCACTTCTTTGCTTTTTTGAAATGTTTATATCAATTTATAATGCCAAGAATACTTTCAGTATAACTTTGTTAGCTGTGGGTATTAAAATTATTATCTTCTGTTGTTTAACATAAAAGTATTGCCTCGAGTTTGTTTTCATATGGGTTTCTTGGATCTCTGAAATTGGTGAACATTTTTATATGTTTACTATTTGCATTTCTTTTTGCCTCTCACATGTATAATTATTTAAATCTCAGCACCAAATGAAGAAGGATAGGCAGTTTCCCTTTTTGGTAACCTTCAATAACTTTTAATAATAAAAGGAAAATGAAAACCTTTTGTTTTTTGGCATTTCTATTAGGAAAGATACTATGTTAAGACAAATGACACCTCGTGACATCATAATATGACCTATGATAGATGACTGAGAAACCTGAAGAAAAATCTCTTGAGAACATGTTTAGGATTTCTTGACACAAGATGCTCTTTGGCTAAAGCCACATTATTGCCTGTGCTTAAAAGTCCAAATGACAAAATCAAATTAGAAGAAAAATTATGATAAAATAGCATTTTAAAGTATAAGCAAAGGAATAAAATAGGTTATGTGTTGAAATCACACTTTAAAAAAAAGATTGTAATTCTCCTGAAGTTCATAATGCAAATTACATAATGTTGATTTTAAATTATAATTAATTGTACTCTTTAAAAAAAAACATTAGTCAAGAGGAGAATAAAACAAGAAAGAAAAATAGGAAAATAATTAGAGAAAGAGCTTCTGACAGGAGACTAATGAAAAAATACTGGGTCATTAAAATTATTTAAATCTTCCCGTTATTTTCTGAAGTCAGTGATGTGTAAAGTTATTAGACACTAATACTGACATTGACAAATTGCATACCTACTACTCCCCCCTTCCAGAAACAAGATATACTTTTTGATTTCCTCCAGCACACCAGGCTACTCTTTCTTGATTTAGAGCTGTACTTTATCCATTCTTCCTGGAACGTTCTTCACAGAAATATCTTCTTGGCTAACTCCTTCAGTTTTTGAAAGACTTGGCTCAAATCTCATCCCCTTAATGAAGCATACTCTGACCATTCTGTGAATATGGTAATGTTAATCTCCCTCCTCTTCCCTGTATATGTTCATTTAATTTGTTCTAATTTATCTTTTCTTCGTAACTATAACTTTGACTACAAGAATGTTTAATATATTTATGTGATAGAATGTAAGATACAGGAGGTCAGAAATCTTCATGTTTTTTTTTTTTCAGCGATTATTTCATGAACTAGCCATGGCGCCTGATCTTGGATGAATAAAAAAATAAATAAATATTCTCTCCTAGCCCTCATGAACCAAGCATTCTGCCTTTGTGTTCAAAATCTGCCTATTGTCATGACATGTTATACTTGTCCAAATCTTACTGTCCATAGAATTATATTTCCCCCTTCTCCATCTCTTTGAAGTTATGACATCCCTCAGAGAACTCCTCAGATTCTATTAATAGTACAGTACAGTGTTCTTCTGGCATACTAGTAAGCCCATTTCAGAAGATTCTTTGGCTTAGGAGCTCTGTATAATAAAATGGTAGACATTCTGTCTTCCACTTTGGCAAGAGCAGAGAAATCACTGAAAAAACACAAAAATACTGGAGGTTGACTATATTAATGCTGAACTTAGATTAGGGCCTTTGAATTAGACTATTAGACTATGAATAATGACGTTTCTAGAACCAAAACCACCAGCAAGGTATGGCAAACTGAAGAATAAGTTTACATTTCAAGGACAAACAAATTTCTTAAATATTTGTTGATAAAATTAAAAATGTAGTGTTTCCTAGCTCTCTGGGAGGCCGACACAGGCGGATTGTCTGAGCTCAGGAGTTCGAGACCAGCCTGAGCAAGAGTGAGACACCGTCTCTACTAAAATTAGAAAAAAAGAAATTAATTGGACAACTAAAAATATATAGAAAAAATTACTCGGGCATGGTGGCGCATGCCTGTAGTCCCAGCTACTCGGGAGGCTGAGACAGGAGGATCGCTTGAGCCCAGGAGTTTGAGGTTGCTGTGAGCTGGGCTGATGCCACGGCACTCACTCTAGCCTGGGCAAAAGAGTGAGACTCTGTCTCAAAAAAAAAAAAAAAAAATGTAGTGTTCCTAAAACTATGCATTTTTTTCTAAATATTTTACAAGATCACTTCTGACTTTGGGCCAGCTGGCATAAGTAGGATGAAGTTGAATCCTTCACTCAGATATTTGTTGTTGGTTTCAGAATTCATTATAATTATCTTCAAATTCCATAGTGTATTAATTTGCTAGGGCTCCTGTAATAAAATACCCCAGACCGAGTGGCTTATATAACAGAAACTTATATTTTCGTAGTTCTGGAGTCTAGACATCTGACATCAAGGTGTAGGCAGGTTTGATTTCTTCTGAAGCCTCTCTCCCTGGCTCCTTGCTGTGCCCTTACATGGTCTTTTCTCTCCACGTGAGTCCCTGGTCTCCTTTTCTCTCTCTCTCTTTCTGTGTCCTAATCTCTTCTTCTTATGAAAACACAGTTCAAATTGAATTAGGGCACAACCTAATGGCCTCATTTTAAATTATTTCTTTAAAAGCTCTATCTCCAAATACAGTCACATTTAGAGGTAATAGGCGTTAAGTCTTCAATATATGAATTTTGGGGGGACACAAGCCCATTACACATGAGTGTGTGCTGGGCGTTTTTTCCATAAACACACAAATACACATACAGAGACTTATATTGCCTCATTTTACAGCTGGAGTGTTAGTGTTTAGTACAGTTAGAGAAAATTCAGAGACCACAAGTGCAGTGGTGTGATAAAAGGGTAAGCCTTGGATGTGGTCGTGGTAAGAAAATAGGATCTTCCTATTGTTCTCAGAAGATCATAAGGTGTCCTTTCCCCTAGAAATAGATATGGAATAAATGCCTCAATGCTGGAAGACCAATAGCTGGCATTGTTGTTGATCCTAGAAAATAGGCCAGGGCCCTGGGGTATTGTCAGATAGTGAATACTGAAAATGGCTGTGCTCAAGAGTGTCAGCGTCACAAAAGACAAAAGCACTGGTCTCACAGAGTCAGCGCAGGGGAGCATTCTGACCCCAGTAGAACGGTACATTCAGTGCACACCTTCTTTCTACCATAAGTCAATGAAGAATAAATTCTCCTCAGCACTATGTCTTGGTGAGGTTTTGGTGTGGACATGCATGGACATCAGTGGAAGTATGTATTTGTGAAACATTCTAAAAGTGAAGTTAGAATATAAATAAACATTTAAAATATGTATGCCCTTTGAACCAGAATTACCACTTCTAGGAAGTGTTCTAAAGAAGATTATTACACATATTAATAAAATAAGATAATCACACAAAAGTGAATCAAGTATGGTTATTTATTGTAATTTATTTAATTTTATATTTCAACACAGTTACATATATACATGTATTTTATAGTATGGAAACACATGGACTTTATCACAATTATAATAATGTACAATTTTCTCAAGTAAAATCAATAGTCTCTCTTTCTATAGTAATCTTTGTGCCTAATGTGAGCACATTAAAAATTAGAGGATTATATTTTTGTGTTTTCCTTTGTTTAAATTATCATATAAATTTTTCTTTTTAAACAAACATGGCATGACAATATTAATATATGGTTTTCATATTAGCTTTTTCATTTAATAATTTATGTGCACATTTTTTAGATCAATATCTAAAACTCTAAGTTATTTTTACAATTAAGGAAATAATATTCCATTGCAAGCATTTTCCAATGTTTATAGAACTCCATCTCTATTAATAGGCATTCAAATTGTTTCAGATTTTTGTTATCAGAATCTATGTTTACTAAAAATCATTCTACATTCTTCTTCATTATTAGATAAGTTAGCTGCCAACAGATAAAAATCCCAGAAGTATAGTGGCTATTTTAAGAATATATGACTTTTAAAGTTTAACAAATTCTATCAAAAAATTTCAATATTTGGAAATGATGGTGGTCCCACTACTATGCATAAAGGTCCCATTTTTCCTCACTTTGCATTATGTTACCTTTGTGTATATTATGTTGCAAATATTTCCTCTCAATCCATCACAAATTATTATGTATTATGGTACTTTTACACACAATTATTGTTATTTTAATGTAATTTCAAAAGTATAGAAAAGTTCCATAAATACTGTAAAGTACTTATGTATACCTCTTACCCCAATTCCTTAATAATTCATTAATTGCAAATTATTACATTGGCCTTCCCTTCTTCTCTTTTTTTCTAAATCTTTTATTTTCTCTCTCTCTCTCTTTCACTCTGTCTCTCATACTCTCTGTTTTATGTATATGTATATGTGTGCACCTGCATATATATTTATATCATATGCATGTATGTGTACCACTTGATTCCCTAATATACAACCTTAAAAATATCCTAATCTTGAACACAAAAAGGCCAATTGGAAATAATATGTCCACCGAGATGGACTTTAATGACACCCAGATAACTGATTGATTGTTCTGTAGTCTCTGGCCCAAAAGTTAGCCTCTAACCTACAGATCAAGATCATTTACCATAAAAAGGGAAACTAAATCAAATTCCTCTGTCAAATGGTAGAGAAATGTCACTCTCAATTTGGAACGATTGGTGGTTCCTTTCTTCATCTGTCAAAAACCCAACACTGGTAAAACTATAAAGTTAGAGCAAACAAGGGAGCTACCTCTAGCAAGACCTCTCTTTATTGGAAATTATATTTCATTCAGCTCCTTATATCTCATGGATATGAATATATTTTTACTGTCATGCTCTCTTGCTGGCTTGAAACTTTCCCTTATAAAAGGGCCACTGACGCTATTTTTGCTAAACTTTTATTAGAGTGAGTACACAGGGGTATTGCACTGGCTCTTTTAAGTGAGTGGGGGACTCCTTTTACTGGTAAAGTCATCCAAGAACTCTAATGATTTCTTCCTTTATCCAGAATTTGCATTGTCTTTACCATCCCCAGTCATCTGGAATGATAGAGAAAATGGACTACTAAAATTAAAGCTTGCAATCAAATGCTGTTTGGGTAATATCGCTGTGTCAATGTAGGTTCACCAACTATAACAAATATACCACTCTGGTGGGGGATGTTAATAATGGGAGAGGCTGTGTAAGTATGGTGGTAGGGGATATATTGGATACTCTATACCTTCCTCTCAATGTTGCCACAAATACAAAACTACTCTAAAAAATAAAGTCTTAAAGATAATAATGATGCTTGCTAAACTGACAGAAAACACAATCTCACATGGACTGAGGTTTTACCCTTAGCTGTTTGCCCTCTAGTCCTCTTTTGGCAGGTCAACCAACTGTCCCCATATAAAATAATAAGAGCTGACAGATGAGAATCCTCTATTTACCTGAGCTGTTGAAGATTCTAACTTGGTTAATTCCAACATTCAAAAGTACTGCAAGGCAATTATTAACTGTACCCAGACATATCATCGACAGGTTGTTGCTAATTTTCCTCCATTCACTCCATCCACTGTGTTTTGTCTCTGAAGAAATTCTATGGGCTCAGGAACGATAATTAAAATTTGCTACTTGAGAATAATATTTCTCAATTGGATAAATTTAGGCTAAGATACAGCAACTATTTATCCATTTTTTTCTTTTTTAGGTTTAATATTTAAAATTTACAGTGCAGTTTTAAAATATATTTTAGTATTATTTTGGGGTGTGAAAATATGTTTTGCATGTTGATATTATATTGGCGGACAATAGTTTGTGGAGTATTGGAAAAAGGACAACTTGATGCTCAGTTAAATTTGCCCTTAGCCAAGAATGACTTTAGCTTTAAATGACAAAACTTGAAAAACAATATAAAGTTATATTTTTAATCAATGAGGGAAGTTTATATTGAAATACAAATTAAAACATTATTGATTCATCTATATGAATTAAAGTATTAGAATTTGGATCAAATTTGAGGACCTCATTCTGTTTCAGAAACATGTAAATGTTTTCCTTTCATAAATATATGCATGCATCCATCTCTCATTTATATCTATCTCTCATCTACCTGTCATATTTATCTATTTGTCTATCTTCTATGTTTCTGTCTACCTATCTATCTCTGTCTACTTTTAATTTTCTTAGTCCCCTCTGAAGAGTGATCCCTAGCAGTGAGGAATGGCATCATAAGGCATATGTGTGAGAGTAAGAAAAGTATCCTGGTTTCTTCCCACTGCTTAGGCTAATCCTGTTGTGTCATTCTGAATAATGGGCTTTTACCCCTCAGAAAGTGCTGCCCTAAGATCACAGTCTGGATCATCCAGGCTGGTCCAAGTAGTACTGGAAGTGTTAAGACTTTGCCTTCTTAACCTACCCTTGTTCTTGAGAGAAAGCACACATAGAATTAAAGTGGTTTTCCTATACATTGGGAATAGTAGCTGAGGAGAAAACTCCCCACGGCTCTGTGCATTGTACTCCAATTCTATAGGGCGAGTATTTGCTGGCGCTTCCCTCTCTACCTTGGAACTCAATAGAT
Source organism: Avahi laniger (assembly GCA_963575035.1). NCBI lineage: Eukaryota > Metazoa > Chordata > Mammalia > Primates > Indriidae > Avahi > Avahi laniger. The sequence goes on from CAUYSK010026255.1 coordinate 13,561, forward strand.
CTGTTTGTTGAGGTTTCAAGAGTAAAGGCTGAAAAAAAAAAAAAAGAGTAAAGGCTGTAGCCTCCCTGGACAACATCTTCTGTGAGACATCTCTAGAAAGCAGCAGAATCCTCTTAGAAATAACCAGATTTCCAAAGTCAGCCTCCCTGATCTGGGTGATTCAAAATACAACAATATCCATCTGTTTGAGGAGGGGAAGGGTGGGGGGAGGCTCAAGGCTGAGATTACCTCAATTGACCCAAAGTTCTTGAGAGACAAGTAAATAGAGCTCAGCAGATTTGCATTGTACTTTTATTTAGCAATAAGATTCTTTCTTTTTTGTATTAAAAAATACTAATTCTCCTCCAACACTCAATTCAAATTCTTTCCACCCCAAGAAGGCCAGTCTTCACTCAACTATTCATCCTGTATACTCCCTATTTCTTTACTCATGATATGTCTGATCTTTGCCACTGTCTCTTTTCTATTATAACTCTTTAAATATTTCTTGTGACTGGCATATAAATGACCTTTAATAAAAATGTTGATTAACTGCATAGATTAGTAAAAGATGTAGCAATCCACACCATCCAAAGAATGGACATATTTGAAACTCAGACTTGGGGAGGGAGGGCAAGGGCAACATATGTAATCTAAACATCTGTACCCCCATAATATGCTGAAATAAAAAAAAAACTGCAAAAAAAAAAAAAAGAAAAAGAAATTCCTTTGATAACTGAAACTTGCTGTATTTATTTTCTGCATGACTAAGGGCTCTAGGAAAGAATGCAGTTGGGTACAAATAATGAAAGAGAAATGTTTAAGAAGGAGGAGTTTCATAAACGTAACCATTATACATGCAGTGCTAAAACCAAGGAAAACTGGATTACTGTTATCTGCTAAGCCACCAAGTGAAATCTTACCAAGAATAGCCATCATAGATCTGGTTTCTGATGCCTGGACTTAATGATGCTGAGCTTCTACAGTAGCACTGTCCCTTGGGGCTAGCTGCTTACAAGTCAAGCCCCCAGGACAGGAAACTCTATAGTTTGCTGCATTTTCCTTAGGGAGGAATCCCACAGCTGAAATGCATACTCCTTGATGAAAGGAGAATAAGAAATAATGCTGCTTGGAATATTATTATTATTAATATACAAACATATTATGGCCAGAGCAATGGACATAAAACTAATGTTCTCATGGCATTTGGTATCTAGTCTCTGATTTGCCACTGACTGGGCATATTGAGTGAGTGATCTCTTCTCTCTTGGCCTCTATTTATTCTTAAAATTATGAAATTTGTTTAGACGCACAGAATTACATTAAATCAACCTGGGTTTAACTTCGTGAGGTGAATAACAACTTAGCTCAATGACTTTAAATCTTTGAGAGTACCCAAAAAGTCATGGAAACCACCAATTTCTTACTGTAGAACTAGCCTTTGTCTTCTTTATTTTCTATACCATTCAAATGGTGATTATTACAACTCAGAAAGGAGAAAAAAATAATTGTGTGGGGAATTCAGCTATTTCTCTAAAATTTTAAAATTAAAAGAAATCTATAAGCAAATAGGACAAAATGTTAACCATTTACATCTTGGTTACGGTTTTATTATTACTGGAAATTACAGGTTTGATATATTTCTAAATTAAAAGTATATTTCAGTATAATTGCCAAAATGTGACCTAGAATTACATCAGAGGGGGATTGTATCTAAATTTATTTCCCAAATCACCCCAGGGATCCACCCAGGTCAAGAGATCAAGCTTTGTAGCTTATGCTGAGAAAACTTGTGATCAGATAAAAAACTGATCAGAGGTTGTCAGATTGAATAAAAAAGAAATAACCAACCCTAAACCAAAGATAAATGCAGTGGATTATTAATATCATACAAATTATACTTCAAATTATATTATATTCTTAATGATAAAGAGAGCTATATCAAATGATAAAGCCAATTCAATGTGGGTACATAACCTTATATGGGTACACACATAACTGAAAAAAGGTACAATATCAGTAAGGTAACACTGATAGACTGAAAGGAGAAGTAGTCACATACTCAATTTTAGTTGGAAACTGTAAAACTCCTCTCTCGGTATTGATAGAAAAAGTACATAGAAATTCAATATCAATAGAAAAGACTTCAAAAACATTGTGAAGGTTTCAGTTAAATAAAGGAATTAGGTCAAGAGATTTGTTATAAAATATAACACCTCTAGATAACAATATATTTTATTCTTGAAAAATATTGAGAGTGGATATAAAATGTTCTCACAACAAAATGATAACTATATAAAGAAATGAATAAATGAATATGTTAGTTATCTAGATTTATTCATTCCACTTTATATATATATACTTTAAAACGTAATGTTTTATACAATAAATATACACTCAATTTTATTTGTCAATTAAAAAAAAACATTGTGAAGCAACTTGTCTAATTGAAAATTAAAGAACATACTATAGAAAAACCGCAGAATAGGTATTCTTTAAACATGTACATGGTGCATTTACTAAAATAAAATATATGGTGGACCACATATCCTATTTCAACAAATTTAAAAGAAATGAAATCATATGAAGTATATGATATGACTGTTACATTAGCAATTACCAACAGGAAAAAATCTATATGGGTTATGATTTGAATTCTTCTGTAATTGTATATTTGATCTACTTCTTAATTATAAAATACTTTAGTATAACTGACAAAAAAACTACAAACACCTTGGGGATAATTTCGTCTAAATGTATTTTCCCAAACATCCCGGGCTCGCCATTATCATTTATAACAGAGTAATAATATTTAAGAATCGTTCTATAAACACGTTTCTTTAATGTTGTCTCACCTAATTTTCCTAGACATGATGGGCCTCCATATCCCATTTTGAATGGCAATGAAGATGTCTCCTGTCAGAAAGATTTTAGAAAATGCTAGTCACAACTAATAGTCTTTGTTTTCAAGAAAGACTTTATCTATCTTGCAAGTTGTCCATTTTCTTCAGTTGCAAGAATTCCTTACATAATCTGCATCTGATGAGAGGAAGACTATAGTTAAATGTATTTCCTCTACTGTGGTATCACATTGGCCAAAAATATTAGCATTAGTGATTTATAATGAACTTGAAGATATCCAAGGAAATGTCTCTTTTATTTATAATTTTTCTCTTTATGTTTCAGATATAGGGTGTTTTTCTTTAAAGGTCAGAAGTATATATGAAAAATATGTTAGTATGGGCTAGAAAGTTTGGTGGATACCCTATGAAGCAAACAAAAATTCAAAGGTTGTGACTTCAAGAGAACTTTGGGAAATCTAGTAGATCAATCTGATGTTTTATTTAAAAATGCTAAGTATAAATTATGACATACCTGTCCACTTGTTTTCACATTTCATCCTGAAACAAGCTGATGACTTAACAATATGAAGAATCTACTCAGAAAAAAAAAATCTTTATTGTTCCAAAATCTCATTGTACTTATGTTACAGATTAATTTTGGAGCTACCAGCAAATGTTGACAAGTGATGATCAATGTTTATCACATAATTAAAATGAAAAAGAAAACACATGCAAATATATTACTTTCTAAGATATTAATTTTAGGTTCAAGATTCTAGATGGTGAGAGATATTGAAAAATTAATTAAAAGGAATTTCTATTCTTAAGTAGCATAGTAGTGAGTAGTACTAAGTAGACATATCTAGTATTATGGGGCTAATATTCACTGAGTACTTCCCTTGAGACACGTATATACATACATCTTATTTAATTCTCACAACTATGCAAAATAAGTGGGAATATATGATCAAGGGTCTATATAATACTCAATTTCCATTCCAATATGTATTTTTAATGTCTTGGATCACGACTAGTCTGAATCTCCTAAGAAGTCATATTTCCTGATTTGTCAGGCTCCTAACTTCTAGAGGTGGCTATTTGACTAGGTTCTGGACAATGATGTGTAAGTTCAAGTTTTGGACAGAGTGGAGGATCTTAGAAAGTTTTGTTTTCCTTATAAAATGATACGGCCAGTGCTGGTGCTAAGCATTTTCCACCGCTCTCTGCTTTGAACACAAATGTGATATCTGGAGTTATAGAAGTCACCTTGTGGCTGTGAAGGAATTCTGTTTAAAGGAAACCACCATAGAAAACAGACAGGATAGAAAGAGAGAAGAAGCAAAATTCCTATTGGCATCATAAGCTGTTAAATAAATAATCAAAATAATCAAAATATAAATTTTCTCTAGAAAGCATAAACCCAAATTTGCTTAATCTACTGTAGTTAGTTTTCTGTTACTTATAGCCACAAAGATTTTTAAGTTTAAAAAAAAATCACATTTTTTGAAGGTATACAAAAGGGGATTTGGCAATTGAGAGAAACTCAGTAACCTACAAAGACAATCAAAAATAAGTAAAGAAGTTGAGATTTGAGGTAATGCCAAAGTTCATGTTCATTCTATCATCATGGTTAGCTGTAAAAACAGAAGAACTACTTCTTATATTTCTTATATTACATACTTCTTATATCAGGGTTTAAAGATGAGATGAAAAGCCTTGACTCTACTACTGATTTTAAAAAGATGAAAGAAAACACAATATTTTTACAGTTATAAACATTAAAAATGCTAGATACATATATATGCTTCTCTAACTATTAAATTTATCAAAAGTAATCTTTTTAAAAAATTTAATTCTGGATGAATTAAATGCTCCTGTCTATAAAAACAAATGGGCATCTTTTCAGGCAATACCTCTCACTGACTTATCAGTCACTTGTGCATACATTTAAGCAAATAATTTGTGTGCACCTGCTATGGTTTGAATGTTTCTCCACTCAGAAATTCATGTCAAAACTTAGTCCTCAATGTAACAGTATTAAGAGGAGGACTGTTAAGAGATGATTGGGTCATGAAAGACCTGACCTCATGAAGGGATTAATCCATTCATGGGTTAATGGGATAACGGAGTAATGGGTTATCCCAGGAATGCACTATTATCATGAGTGTTTCTGTTACAAAAGCCAGTTTGGATCTTGCTCTTCCTCCTCTCACCATGTGATGCCTTCCACCATGCTATGATCTAGCAAAAACACCCACACCATATGCAGCTTCTTGTCCTTGAATTTTCCAGCCTCCGGGAGGTTTGAGACAAATTAGGAAGATATAATCAAAAAACTTGTCTAATACTAGTGTGAGAATTTAAGACCTGGAAAATAGAAATGAGATGATAAACAATGAGGAGAAAAAGAGCAAGCCAAATTTTTCTAAACAGTAAAATTGAGATGAAAATGTTTCTTATAGGTATCATATGTTACCTGTCTACTCTGTGACTAACACAGTCGAACATCCCCCAACACACTCCTGTGCACACACAGAGCCTTAACACACTCACACATAAACAGTCCAGCTGCAAGAAGCCCTTACCTGCTCATGCTCAGTGAGGCCTGGGTAACTGGCCACATCATAGCTCTGGACCCTGATGGTTAAAATCTTATATCAATTTAACCATGATATTTAGTTACCTGTAATATCATTAATGACCTTATTCAAGTTGATTACAAGTTATTGATACCCAGTACATATTTTAAGCATACATATGCATGTGTGCATATATTGTATATGTATATATATTGTATATGTGTGTGTATATATATAAATGTACATATATATGAGCTATGCAGAATATTTAGTTTCTTCATTCTATAGTAGTTATTAAAAAATTTAGCCAATATTATAAAGATAATAGACTCTTTTACACCTGTTCCATATTCTTATTCATGCTGGTTCTGCAGATGCTCTTTTGGTTTTATTACAAGTTTTCTTCCACACCACCTTGTGCTGGAATTATTAATATTTTAATTTATAAACTCTATTTCTATTTTTAATAACACTTAATCTATAAATTGTTTAATGCTCCAAATTAAATAGAATAATCTCTTGATTAACTGATTTCTTTAGAAACTTTGCTTTTCTCAAACATATGCAGCAAAATGTTCATTGTTCTATATACTTAAGAACAACTCTTATCTATAATCTGAATATTTTATGTTGGGAAAATATGCAAGTATTTTTTGCATGAACAGGGTTTTCTCAGCAATAAAAATTAACTTACTATAAAGGTAGGGGATGACTCTTTTTTTGCCAAAGCTATGTGGTTTGTAAGTGTTACAGAGCTAGAGCTGTTTTTTCCCTGTATTGTGAAACCACATACTTCCACACAATGGTTATGCTATTGATTGCATGCTTGTGGCCCCTGAAAACTCATAGAGTGAAGCCTTAGCTAGTAATGTGATGGTATTTGAGGTGGGGTCTTTGAAGACAATTAGATTTAGATGAGGTCAGGAGGGTCGGTTTCTCAAAATGGGATTAGTGCCTTTATCAGTGGAAATCAGGGAACCAGCTCTCTGCCATGTGAAGATACAGTAACAAGATAGCCAATTCTATATCAGGAAGAGGGCTCTCATGAGGAGCCAAATTGGATGGTACCTCAATATTATACTTCCTGGCCTCTAGAACTGTGAGAAATACATGTCTGTTTTTTAAGCCAACGAGTTTATGCCTTTTTTTATATTAATAATACCCTATCCAACTAAGGCTGGTTACATTTTTTATCTTCTCTGAAGCCAAATACTTACATTATAGAAGATAGACCCCTGTAATATAGGCATTACAGACCCCTCTTCCAAGATATGTTTTGTACTGTCTGAGCTCTCTCTCCCTCTCTCTGAAGAGAAGGAGGGGTAGATAGGTTAATTTGTATTAATATATAAGCTTTGAGATTCTTAATTTTCAGGTTCCTCTTCTGTAGTACACTCTGTGTGCACAGTCTATTTGGCACATACTGTGTTATGTCAAAGGGAATATGGGCTGGGGAACTAGCACTAAAATATTCTGTAAGTAAATAATTGGTCTGCCTCTGATTCAGACACTTCATGTTTAAAGTCAGGAAAATTAATTAATATGGATGCTGTGTAACAAAAAATTTGCCTGGCCTTTGTCTCTGGAGAGGAATGCCTTTGTTTATATGTAAATAAGCTGTTTGGGGAAAAAAAAATGCTAGTTAAGTATTGAAAAATAAAAACATAGTCTTCTGGCCAAGATAAAGTAACAGAGACTGCATTTAAGCTTCCATCTGAAGTAGCAATAGCAACAGAAAAATAGACAACATATGTGAAACACGTTTTCAAGACACTGTACATCAGACAAGCATAGTGATCCCTAGGAGATAAAGAGTAAATGAGAAAATTTCTAAAATTGTTTCATTTTTTTTGTGCTGAGAACATTTCCAGGTCAATATGCAGGGAGGAGGGATACATTTGGAGTCAGTGGACTCCCTGAATTGAGAATGTGGAGCTAAGGGTCCAGGTAGGGGCAGAGCAAGTGAGTTGCACAGGACACAGGGAAAGATTTTGGTCTGACATGTATGCTCATTTTCTCGGTTGTGGTGATAGATTTCTGAGTGTATGTATACGTTGATGCCCATTAAATTAAATATTTTTAACTTTGAATTTTATTGTTTATAAATTTGACCTCAATAAAAATGTTAACAAAATGAAAGGATATTCCCTTTTGGTGATGATATAACCTTAAAAAGAAACTCTCCTTTCCCAGTCTTGAAGCATCTAAGAAATGCACATAGTAATTATGTTGTTGTTTGATGTACAATGATGTTTGTATATCAATGTGTTTGGCACAATGAAGTGGGTAGTTTGGGGAAGGTAATTTACCTCAAAAGCCATGTACACTACGCCCGCTCCACAACATAGTGTTTGCACTCTATACGTTTTCATCTAGGCCTCATGAGAGTTATAGTCTAATAAAACACAAAGAACATAAAATATGGCACGCCATTTGGTAAAATGGGCACATAAATTATTATTGATTATGATTAAATTGTCATTTGTGTTCTATAAATGATTAAAGATTTTTGTTATAGTTTTATACATTTAAAGTATACTTAGGTCTTCTTGATTTTGTAACAATTTGTGTATTAACTATGGTTATGTTTTCTCACTATTATATATTATTTTATGAGCAGGTGCTTTCATCCTGTTTAACTTTTAGCAATTAACTTTAATAACTCATTTATGACTGTGAATCACTTTGACCCCTTGGTACTAAAGATGGTTTTTATTTAAATTGATATAATGAAATATTTCTTTTGAAATCTGTACATTTTGCCTTGGCCAAGTCCTGTTGCTGCCTCTGTTGTGGTCTGAGGTAGGCACAGACCCAAGTCCCAAGTCACTAATGAGAAATGCCACACTTACTAAAAATTCTGTATTCAATGTATAATATAACTCAGAAGATTTTTTAGGTTCCGATAAAAGCGTTCATTGAAAGAAAGTTAAATTTGATGACAAAATTACTGGTATTAAAACCGTTACCATAAGCAGAGTTAGCATTCAGGATTGTCTTGTGTAGTAGGGAAGATGTAGATTTTATCTGAAAAGCAATGAAGAATGATTCTAATTTTTTGAACACGAATTATAGGAATAAACTTGCATTCTGGAATGTACATTGTTGCAGCATTGTAAAGTCAACATTTATCAGGCTGAAACAAGAGAGAGGGATCTTCAATCACAGTAACAAGGGAGACCTAGGAGATATGACCCAGAAAGTTGGCAATTGAGAAATTGTCATGGCAGGTGTGTGCATGTGTGCATGTGTGTACATATACGTTTAGGGCTAGACATACACACATATGTACATACATGCACATATACTTGTGTACATATTATCCAAATTATCATAAATAGTAGTAATGTCATACTCAACAGGCAAAATTATTGTCCACTGATGACTGAGGACAAGGCTAATGTTATTGTTAAAACTATTGATTTCTTACCAATCTTATTTCAAAGAGGTTTTGAGAGAGTTTGTCATAAAAGTCAAGTAGAATAGTACTGAGGAAATGAAAATAAAATAAAATGACAAAGACACTTTATATATGTATATTTTTATTGTTTTCTATTATGTGCTGCTGAAAATGATTTAATATCACTCAATTTATTCCAATTTTATTGTTATCTTAAACCTGAAGTAAAATATACTACCCACAAAGTTTTGCAGCTGATGAGCTTTTGGCGACCATTAAAGGAAACCCACATTTGCATTAATGTTGGGCAGAAAGAATTGAGCATATATGGTAGTTAAGAAAAAATAATTCTCAATCTAAAAAATAATATTCAATTGAAGGGATATTTTCCCAATTGATCCTCATTGGAGCTTAAGAAGTCTCGGAAAGAACCTGGAATTACCATCAAATGTGGAACTCTTTCTCCACAATTTTGTTTCATCTAAAAAATAAAGGAAAAGTTGATCTTAAAATATTGGAGGGCTTGAGCACAAAAATATTGGGGTATGCAGTTTTAAAGAATTAATTAGTAAATTTAATATTGAAGCTATGCTGAATATAATTTTAAGTCTTTAATAAGGTATATGAAGACCTTTTGTATAAACTCTGACATTTTCAACACTTGAATGTGCAGTATAATAATTAGTAGTCAGAAATTATGTATTCTAGATATGTTTCTTATATTTACTAAGTTGAAAAATGATCTAGAATGTCTGAGTCTTATTTTACTTATTTTAAGTATTAGTTTGTCAAAATTCCTTACTTACGGAAAGATGTATTATTTGCCTTGCTTTCCTCAACTAATGGCCAAATCTATCTCCAGAATTTCCCTTAGTTTGCCTGAAGTTTATAGAGAACAACAACAACAAAAAAAGCCTGGTCTTATGCTTTTAAACAATCTTAAAAGAGATCCAGATGAGATAATAATTGAGACTATATATTGAGCACCTATGAGATGTGGATATTAATACATTTTAGCTTACTTAATAGCTGATATAAAACTTCTGGATTAATCTTTCTTATTCTTATTTTACAGATGAGAAAAAAATTAACTCTAGTTGTGAATACTGAAGAAATGATCAAGGAAATAACTTATTTAGGACGTATGCCATAGAAAGCAATTAGAAGGACATAGTTCATCCATGTATTACAGGAAAAATAATCCTGCCTGGAGTCACTTGGTACTCTTTTGACTCCATTGGGGCTACAGGAAATTCTGCTCCCAGGAGCTGTTGATTGCTTTCTAGATGTTTGTGAGCATTTTCATGCTAAGAAAACAGCTTGAAACTGTGAAACAGTGCAACTCTTAAGGGAATTGCATGAGCGTTTTGCAAAAATTTTAAAATGTAATGCCACTTAACTTCTCAGGTGTCCTGGGACCATTCCCAACTGTTTATTTGTATATCTGTCTGCCTCAATCAATACTCTATTAGGTGCAGCAGTTTTGTAGCACTCAGCCATAAAATGGTATGACTAGATTTTCCATCCTGTTGCTTTGTTAAAGGACAGGGACCTCCTATGTAATGTTACTAGAATACTATAGACAATAAGTCCATTTAATGATAGTGAATAAAATCAATCTTGTCTGATATTAGATTTAATGAAAAGCAGTTCCCCCCATCACTAGCAGATCATCTGGGTTTTCTTACTGGCTTAGTTAAATTTGTTCAAGAAGCTATTCACACCATTGAATGCACTGCTGATTTCTTTTACATTGCTCCAAATGACTCACAATTCAAAGTACTTATATGTTTAACCTGCTTAGATCAGCTCTCAGAAGGCAGGCAAATTTTTAATAAGTCATCTTAGTGAAAGATTCACAAGAAATATTGTTCTTGCCTTTATGAGGAATGCATCATTGAGTTTTACATGGTTCAGAGAGTTATAAAGGCATCTGATATTTTGATTGCAAAATAATATCCCAAGCACAGTAAATATTCCAAATTATCAAAAATGGTAGTAATGTGATACTCAATGGATAAAATTATTATTCATTGAAGACAAGGCAAATGGTATTTTTAAAATTATTTATTTATTGATCAATCTTATTTCAAAAAAATGTTGACTGAGTTTGTTTTAAAAGGCATGAGTAGTACTACATATGAGAAATAAAATGTCCAAGGAAATATGGCTGTTGTTATCCCATTTAGCATATCAGTGCTAGACTGATTGATACATCTAGTTTGGCATTGCATCTACCTGTCAGAGACTTGTTTTACAGTGGAAGAGGATATGCAAATTTACACAAAAGGTCAAATTCCTGAATTCTTTCCACCTTAGTCTGACTTCTAAATCAACAGTGGAGACAGTAGTCCTACAAATTATTATTTTCAATTATAAAAGTCAGGCACTTGAAAGAAAAAAAAAGGGGGGCTTAATCTGCAAAATTAAAATACAAAGTTTTGAAGGAAGAAGGCATAAAATTTATCTCTAAAGGTGAATTATTGAGTTAGGATCAATTTTTTTGTTGTGATGAAATGTTCTAAAACTTCATTATGGTGCTGATTATAAAATTATGTAAAATTATTAAAAATAATTAAATTGCATACATTGACTATGAAATTAAACTTATTTAGATCTAGTTTCTCCCTTCTGAGTGGTAAAAGTAGAACTAGCTTTGGAAAGAAGAAATTGAGGGCTTGTGATTAGCATTTTGAAGAATCTGGCAGCCTGATCTTTCCACTGTTGAAGCCCTGTGTGATGTTGGGTTGATGGACAGTTTTTATGGATAATTTGGTTTGCTCGGGGCATATGAAATCAGAAACACTCTATTCTAGTTTTGAGTGATCATATTTTCCAATTTTCAGAGAAATTGCCATTTATACTTCTTATTCCAGCTTAAGTATTAATAGTTTTCAATTTCACTCTGGAAATTGTTTGAACAATAAATGTCTGAATATTGTGCTAAACAATAAAATAACAATTACTAATGAAGGTCTCTAGACATATGTATGTGATTACAGCTTTATGTGTTTCAATACAAAATGAAGAGGAACATCTGCAAATATGCCCATGGTCTCATGAGAAGACAATGGGAATGGCCAAATTCATAATAAAGGATGGTAAGCAAACTGAGTAGAGGAAAAGGAAATTCAGAGTGTGTGAACCTTGAAAATAGGGGCCAGAGAAGGGCATCACATACCTGGGGGAACTGACAAAAAAAAAAAACACAAACACAAATTAGAAGTTGAAGAGAACAGAGAAAAATACAAAGAATTATTACACATCCATCAGTTCTTGCAATAGCCAAGGAATTTAGATCATAAAGAAGATTAGTGAGAATTCTAAAAACTTGAAATAGGAGAGCCTGAAATTTGTTGAACTGGTAATGCATTTCTGTGCTCACTCTTTTCATACAGATTTTATCTGCTACTCAGTACACAGAACACCCGAGTCTTCATCTCTTCAGTTATAGTCATAAGGTGTCTATGAATCCTACTTCCAAATTTTCGAGTGATCTGGGCCATCTGTCTACTAGCCATTAAATCAAATGTGGACTCAGGGTAGGATTATGGACTCCACAGTCCTTCATCTGGGAGATTGGGGGATAGGAATCTTCCCAGAGAAAAGGTGACGTTGTGAATATACAAACATCACAAAGACATCTACTGCAGCAATATGCAGAGAGGCTTATATGGGTTATGGTGTTCAATCTTCTCAAAATTTTCAGAGGAAGTCAGTTAGGAAGCTGAAACACATAAAAAATATACAGTATGCTCATGGTGTCAGGCAGAATATATAACTCCAGAATACCCACACCTATATATAATACCCTCTCTTTGAGGGTAGGTGAGATCTTTGAATCTGAGGGAGTATCAGTTTTGTGATTATGTTATATTATATGGCAAAATGGAATTTTGCAGATGTAATTAAACTTCCTAATTAGAGATAGCCAAATGTGAAATGACCTAGTTGTACTTACCTAGTCAGGGAAGACATCTTTTAAATTTCAAAACATTAAGGGGTTATTGATAGTTTTGTTACATGCATACATTTTATAATGCTTAAGATGGGACTTTTTGTGGGTCCATTATCCAAATATTCATTGTACCCAACAGATACATTTTTACTCCTCCCCTCTTCTTGATTTCCTATGACCTTTGTGCCTATGTGCGCCCATTGATTAGCTCCAATTATTAGACAGTACATGTGTTTTTACATTCTTGAGATACTTCATTTAAGATAATGTTTTCCAGTTCCTTCCAAGTTGCTGAAAATGACATTATTTCATTCCTTTTTATGGCTGACTAATATTCTATGGTGTGTGTGTGTGTGTGTGTGTGTGTATCACACATATATATATATATATATATATATATCTCACATTTTCTATATCCAATTATAAATTTATAGGCACTTAGGTTGATTCCACATCTTTGCAATTGTGAATTGTGCTGTGATAAACATTTAGGTACAACTATATTTTTGATATAATGACTTCATTTCCTTTGAGTAAATACCCAGTAGTGGGATGGCTGGATTAAATTATAGGTCTACTTTTAATTCTTTGGAGAATCTCCATGCTGTTTTCCATAGACGTTATACTGATTTACATTTCCACCAACAGTGTATAAGTATTCCTTTCTTTCTGCATCCATGCTGGAATCTACTATTTTTTGGTCTTTTAATAATGACCATTCTGAGAGGGATAAGGTGATAGCTCAGTGTGGTTTTAATTTGTGTTTCCCTAATGATTAGCAATGTTGAGCATTTTTTCATGTGTTTACTAGCCATTTGTGTATCTTATTTTGAAAAATTTCTGTTTATATATTTGTCCACTTTTTAATGGTGTTATTTGCTTATTACTTGCTGATTTGTTTGAGTTATTTGTAGATTCTGGTTATTAGAACTTTGTTGGATGTGTAGTTTTTTAAATATTTTCTCCCATTCTGTAGTTTGTGTATTTACTCTGTTGATAATTTTCTTAGGTATGCAGAAACTTTTTAATTTAATTAAATTCTATTCATTTAATTTTATTGTTGCTATATTTGCTTTTGGGATCTTTGCCATAAATTATTTGCCTAGGCTGATGTCTAGAAGAGTTTTTCCTTTGGTTTCTTCCAGAAATTTTACAGTTTCAGGTCTTTCATTTAGGTCTTTTGTCTATCTTGAGTCAATTTTTGCATATGGCAGGTATAGGGATCATGTTTCATTTTTCTGTATGTGACTATCTAATTTTCCCAATACCATTTATTGAGTAGATTGTTCTTTCCCCAGTGTATGTTTTTGTCTGCTTTGTCAAAAATCACTAGGTCAGACCTATTTGATTTTATTTCTGGGTTCTCTATTCTATTCCATTGGTCTATGTCTCTACCTTTATACGGAAGCCATGCTACTTTAGTTACTACAGCTGTGTAGTATAATTTGAAGTTGGGTAATGTGATGCCTCCAGATTTGTTCTTTTCGCTTAATATTGTGTTGGTTATTTGAGCCCTTTTTTAGTTTCATATGAAATTTATGATTATTTTTCAAGATCTATGAGAAATGATGTTGGTATTTTGATGGGCATTGTATTGAATCTGTAAATCACTGGACAGTATGGACATTTTAACAATGTTGATTCTTCCAATCTATGAGCATAGGATATTTTTCCATTTGTTTGCTTCATCTAAAGTTTCTTTCATCAGTATGTTGTAGTTTCCTTGTAGAGACCTTTCACCAGCTTGGTTAAGTATATTTCTAAGTATTTTATTTTAATTTTATTTTGCAACTATTGGTTTGGGAATTTATATTTCAGATAAGTATGCAGATAATTCCTACACCATTGAGGATTGAGACCATGGAGTTAGGGATGTTTGTTTTACTCAATAAGGAGACATCTACTCTCATGAGAAAGGAGATTATGTGATTAGAGCTAAGTTACCAGAAGAATAACCCATGTTTAGGAGAATTTGTAGAGGAAGTTGCATCCTAGGAGGAATAATGCTGGCCTAAAACAAGGTGGATAATATAATAATAGATTAAACAAAAGAAGAACAAGATATATTTTAGACTTCGTTTCCATATAATTTGATAACGTATTTAAAGATAAATTAAGAAAGCTAATGTAAACAAGCATCATAGAATAATGCTTAACATCAAAGGTTGGAAGTGATAAAAATGACGTTTATTTCTTGATTCCAACACTTGATAACCTTGGGACCTTAAATAAGTTATATTTTTTGTCTTAGTTTTCTTGTCAATTATTGCACTCAACACTGAGTATACTGTGTATTTCAGGAGAAATTACTCTAGGGTAGTACTTAATGGGCTTACTTAGTGGATGATGCAAATCATTTTGTCTAGTATTATTTTTGAAGTTTTAATAATTATTTTTTTCGGGTAATATCCATCACAACAGTATGATTTTCATCATTGTGTAATAAAGGCCACTTGGTAATGGATATGAAAGATAAATATGTTCTGGAAATCCTAAGTAGAGTGCATTCTGTAAATAAATCAATGTAACTGAGAGTTAGATCTTCAGACAGCTTACAATGTGATGTGAATATTGTAGGGCATGTTTCTTAGTGTACTAATGTACATTTTATGCTAAAGGTAGTATTTTTATAACATAAGCTTTTAATAGTTCAGGAGTTAATTGATCTTGTATGAAAAAAAGTCAATTATGGATGCAAGGTGTGAAATGCAGATGCATTTGAAAATGAACTTTGGAAACTATGAATTGACAATGGAAAGTCATTCGAATTGATCTTTTCATCAGTGAGTCCTCATATTAATTAAATTGTCCTTTATGATCACTGTGATTATGATAAACCCTTTTGGATTGATCTGTGTTTATATGTTAGGATCAAATAATCACATTATATAAATAATGTGGTGTGCATTCACCTACTGACCTCTTCTAAGAATATCATGTCCTCAGAATAAATTATGTGAAACAGAGAGAGCCTGCATTTTGGTAGATGTACTCTGTTATGTGGTTTACAAAACTTCATCCATCAACATAGCTGATATTCCTCCCAACTTCTCTGTGTACTACATACCTTTAATGTTCTCCCAGATAGAGTCTAAGTATAATCCCTGACTCTTCATTCACATAAAAATATTTATTGCTGAGACCCTCCATATTCATCCTTTCAGTACGAAACTTTACATGTATGGGATTTGAAATTACAATGCCCTGGTTTCAAATTCTAGCTCTGTGAACTAGCTATTTGATCTTAGGCAAATTTCTATCTTTTTCATTTTAAGTTTCTTAATCTGAAAAATTAAGTTAATGTTTCTTTCTTATAAGAATATATTAATGATAAGATAATAATTTGTATAATATTTAAGCACAGCTTAGGGCACTGCTAGCCTATATGGTACCTTTGTATAAATTAGAAGAAGCCTCATCTTTCTCAATATAATGCCAGCATATTATTATAAAAATAATTTCTATGATTGCCAATGAATGGTGTCACCTAGAGTTGTGTAGAATACAACCTGCACAATTGTTAGCCACCTCCAAATGCCTGACATAAAGCAGTGCTCAATAACACGGTTTTGATAATATTAATAATTTTCTATTTACAAAGCCTGAGAAAATGGGAGGAAGCTGTGATCTGGAATTTCCGACCAGTCTATGAACAATAAGTGAGTTTGAGGATCACAAGGTCATATTTCACATCTTCCATGCTAAACTCTGTCCTTATCAATTTTCTGCTTTTCTTTATCCAAAGTCATTAAATTAGACAACATTAGGTAGTTATGTGGTACAAACAATTTACTAAAATTCTACTCATTGTACTTCAGCTTCTGGGAGATTGCAAAGTAGGTTCCCTATGCCAAACAGTAACTGGGAGCTTCCCGGAAGAGGGTAGTAGCCACTTTAATGTTCCTCCTGACCCTTCAGCTCAATTGTAATCATTTCTGTGGACTTTTATCCATAATTTCCTTATCTCGCATTTTTTTCTTTTAAACTGCTTCAAATTATTTGATCATGAGAAAATGAGGTATAAATCCTAAATATATATGTAATCATAATTACAAATGAATTATAATGAATTAATCATATAAACTCAATGTAATTATATAATCTCAATAGAAAATTAGTTTAGCTTCCCATTTTTCAGTATTTGTAAGTAGAAACACAATTTATGGATCATGAGATTACGTGAAAGCTCACGCAGTAGTGAAACACGTAAACTTTGTTTAATCTTCCTTCTATAATTTGGTTGTCTTTATTTTCTTATATTCAGATTCAAGATAATAGAAACCATTTCTATTACATGCTGCAAAATGGTTAACTGTTTAATATTATTATATCTCAGCTAACTAAAGGTGTACTTTTTGAAAAATTTAAGAATAGACAATTGTGAATATGTTAATCATTTTTGATGTTGCATACATTTAATTTCTGTTAGTACACATTTTGGAACATTATTTTCTATTTAGTTATATTCCTTAGTGTAACACTAGAAAAAAGGTCATTCATCTTTATGCAAATAATTCCCGTATTACATTAATGTTGGGTATTTCAAATTTACTTCCAATGAAATAAATTTAGATAAAATAAAATGCTTAATTTATTATTTAAAATTTTACTAATAAAAGTTAAATATTTTTATCTTTAATAAATTTTATGTTAACATTACTTGATAGCCTATGGTCAAAATAAGTTGATATTGTTAATAAGCCATAATTTGATATCACAATTATGATAGAAAATAAACTAATGTATATTTTTAAAATGAAGTATTCATAGCATAAAATTAAATGTATTTACCATACATGTCAAATGTTTTCAATTTAGTTGAATAAATAATGATATGGCTATTTTTCACAAAGCAATTTGTATGTGCCAAATAATTTACATATAATATGTCATTTAATCCTCATAACAACCTTATGAAATAGTCATTATTATAGTAGTCAACTTACACATGAGGAAACTCAGACACAAATGGTATAACGTCACTGCTTTTTCTAGGCAGCAAATTAAATATATGTTTACAAATACCAAAAGAAGTAATTAAGACCAACATTATATAAAGTCACTGAAACAATAGGAGTAACTGAAGCCCATTATGAAATTAGAATTAATGCAAATATATATTATAAAAGTATATAAAATGATGTTTTATATATATGTATGTGTCAACATATGCATGTTTATAATGTTATATATAGGTATGTATATATGCAATAATTATAAGCATGTGTATATATGTGTATGCATGTGCATGAATGTGTGTATGTAGAGAGAAAAACGTTAAAATTTAAATATGTTTAGTGCGTTTTCATGTTAATATCTTGTACCTCACTCCTAGGTAATTGCTAAGACAACTAAGCAGATATCACACAGGAAAATAGCAGAGACCTGATGTTACCCACATTCTTTTCTATTCTAATTCATCATAATTTTGTTACCCATTGATCTTCAGACTCTTATATCACTTTGCTTTGAAATGGTGATTTTTTTTGCACTGTAGCTTCTGCATTAATTATAAAGAGATCTCAGTCTCTGTGTATAGTCACTCAATCAGGGTCTACATTGACGATATTGACTTTTCTAGTCTGGTTTCTACTAGTTATTGTGCATATTTGATAAATTCTAAGATTAGAAGAGTCTGCTCTTCTTCAAAAATGCCTGGCACAGCTATCTGGAGCACCTCCTGTGCAGCTCAGTAGCATTTAGAGCGATAACAGAGGCTGACTTTTAGCAGCCTCATAGAATTATCTCTATGAAATGGTATTATTCTGTGCAGAAATCATTGACACTATCATTTTACATATTATAATATCAAGTCTCCCGTCCTTCTCATTGCAACAGCCCTGGATTTTGTCATGAAATTATTAATTCTACACTACTATGTGAAATAAAATTATAAATAATGATAATTCTGTTTATTGTATTATCTGTAATGTGCTTTAAACCACTTTATTATAAGCAGTGTCAATTGACTGTATGTTTTAGTTCTTATCTCCATGCTGGAAAGTTAGTTTATTCTGGAAGCTCTCTAATCAACAATGTACTCTCCAGGGGTACTGTTCTACAAGTGCTTTGATATGGTTATATGATCTTTACTAGACTGTACTAATTATAATAAGTGATACATATTTTTCTTTGATGACAGAAATGATATTAACATATGTAGATTAGTTAGAAATAGTGTCCTCTGTACTCTGATATTATTGAGAATATAATAATCTGGTGAGCTTCAGCTGCCAATTACCCCAACTGGATGTTAGACTAGGACTCAGATTTGGTCCTACCACCTATTAGAGCTACACAGTCCAATATGACAGAAGCCATCCACGTGAAGCTATTTAGCTAGAAATTAACTAAAATTAACTAAAATTAAAATATCTGTCACACTAGCTACATTTCAAGTGCTGAAAGGCTACATGTACCCATAGCTATAGTATTAGACAGCAAAGATTCAGTACATTTTCATCTGTGGACAGCAATGTATTAGAGAATTCATATTGCCTGATTTAACCATGAAATTAGCTGAAATTGCTGTTATAATACTGTTGCATTTTCCTCAAGACTACTTTTCATGCAAGGTTCTTGCTGGATTTCCGATGAGCCTGAGAATTGAGATTTTGTCAAATTTAAAAAGACAAGGCCATATAACTATTGTATATATTTGTGTGCCTTCCTACTAATGCAAGTTTATTTGCAGGCAGGATTAGAGTTGAGACTTGATTTCATTTAAACATTTTACCTTACAGGAAAGTTATACATTTTATACGTACACATTTTATCTTATAGGATGGTGACTTATAAGAATCCTCAAATAATAACCATATGAAGCCACTGAAATCTATCTATTGGCTATATATTCCTTCCTAGAAAATTACTCTAAAGCTCAGCAGCTTAAAAGAATTTTTATCATTTCACTGTTTATGTACTTCAAAAATCCAGTTGTGACTTATCTGAATTCTTTAAATTAAGGTATCTTCAAAGATTACAGTCAAGGTGTTAATCAAAAGTTCCTCAAGGCTTGACCAGTGAATGATCCACTTCCACACTTATTCAACTGGCTGTTGTGAGGTCTCAGACCTTTGCTGGTTGTTGGGCAGAAACATCAGTTTCATGCTACGTGGGCTTCTCCATAGGAAATCTCACAACATCATACCTAGATTCACAAAAGTGAGAGAAAGTGAATGAGAAAGAACAAGAAGGGACAAGCAATGATTTTGTAACATAATCTCAAGCAACATTTTACCACTGTAGCAGTATTTTATTTGTTAAAAGTGAGTCTAACAAATAAAACAAATACCAGGCATAACCCATACTCAAGAGAAGGGGATCACACAAAGGTATGCATACCAGGAGGTGGGAATCACTGAAAGCCATTTAAGAGGTGGTCTGCCACATCTGCCAAAAATAATACACAATGGTGAAGTTTAAATTTACTCATATCAGTTTACAACAAATAAAAATAATAGCCTGCATCTATAGAAGGATTACTATGAGCTAGATACTGTACTGATCACTTTATTTGCATTACCACATTTAATCCTTACAACAAAATTGCAAAGTAGAAAATATTTTATTCCCATTCTTCTGAATGGAAAAGATAAGATGCAAAAATATGCATATACACACACAAACATACAATTGTGATTATTATATAAATATAACTTTAATTATTCCATATAACATTCTAAAAGCTTTTCCCTCATGGTTCTCTTTACTCTTTATAGTAATTATAATTTAATAGATATGTAGTGCCATTTGTATTAATGCATGATTTCAATGTTATATCATTCAATTTTTCATAATTTTTAAATAACTAATGATGCACTAGTGAACATTTTTGTGCATGAAACTCTACTTTTGTTGAGCTATAATGGTTGAATAAATTCATTGGGGACAAATTATGAAGTAATTAAAATTATTGCTACATATTACCTTTTTTTCAAAATGTCTATATCGCTTTAAAATGCAAAAAGTGTAGTTGTGCTCTAATTTTACTGTATCTTAGTAGCAATGAGTATTATTATTACAATTGTAATTTTGTACAGTGTGTTAGTATAAAAATAATGTGTTGCTATATCTTTATCTTTGATCTCAAATATACATTTATACATGTTATTGTCACTTTCAAAGATGAGCATGTTCATTTTTGTATATTTACCTGTCTTTCTTATGTTAACTTACCATTTTACATTCATTTGACTTTTCAAATTTTAGCACCAAATGTGGGAGATTACAGTTAGTCATTTGTGGTAATTATGAAATGCTTGTAAAAGTTAAAACACAAAAAGGATTCACATGGTATTTCCACTTGCAGCATTGTTACATTCATTTGAATGAATGATGCATAATGATATAATGTCATAAATTTGAAAGATCTCTGGGAATTTTGAAATAAACATTCCCAAAACATGTTCAGTGTATATGGGATTCAAGAAATGCTTTTGATAAAGCAGCTTAATTGACAAGGCTTAAAATATTTAAAAGGTGAAATAAAATTGAAAGGATAAAGTTTAAAAACTAGCATTTAAAAATCAAAGGCAAAGAACAAAGCAGTTTCATTTCACATCAATACTATTTTTGAGAGACAGACTGTGATTCTCCTGAGTACACAGTACAAATAATATAAACAGCGGTTTTAAAATGTAATTGATTGCAATGATTGCAGGAACACATAAATCAAGAGAATGGCAAAATAATGCTGAGACATTAAAAGAGACTGAAAAAGAGAAAGAGAGAGAGAGAGAGAGAGAGAGAGAGAGATGTTGGCATAAGAGTGCTGAAGACATATTCTGATTTGTTAAAGAAATTATGGACCCTTCATTCAAATTATCCCATTGTTTATCTAGTTGCAGTACCTAGAAATATAAATAACATACCTGAGTTTGAAACTAGAAGTTAACTATTTCACATTATACTTTTATTTTGTCATAATGCTTCTTTCTCACTTGCAATATAAAGTTAAAAATAAGAGCTAAAGGAAGAAATATTCTGAATGAATAGAACATCTTCCCTAAACTTTCATTTCCTGTTATGCCTGAGAAAGCACCCCTTCACAGTTTGATTCCCCAATTAAGGCTGACTCATCCTCCTTAGAAATGTGAAATAGATAAACCTCAGCTAATTTTACTATCAATCTAATGTGGATAAGTGTCTTTCTGCAGTCTCTAAATATGTCAACTATCACCTCTAATTAGTTTGTGTATAGCTTGGGAAGACAGGCCTACATATGAATAAACATATATTCTGAAATTTTTGGATTGATTTTGGGAGCAGAGCACAGAGTGGTGAAGTGGGATCTTAATTGTCCTGCTATTCACTGCAGATTTTCAGTGGACCAAAGTCAGGCAGACAGAAGTATGATTCCTAACTACACCGTCTTCAGATTCTTTTACCCAATGTATATTTTTGTCTGCTTTGTCAAAGATTAGATGACAATATGAGGATGGTTTTATATCTGGGTTCTCAGTCCTGTTGCAAAGGTCTATATCTCTATTCTTGTGCCAACACCATGCTGTTTTGGTTACTATAGCCTTGTAGTAAAGCTTGAAGTGTGGTAGACTGATGCCTCCCAATTTGCTCTTTTTGCTTAAGATTGGTTTGGCTATATGAGGTCTTCTCTAGTTCCCTACAAAGTGTAGAATTATTTTTTCTAGATCTGTAAAGAATCATGATGGCTTGGGAGAGGCAAAGGCATTATATGTAACCAAAATGTACCCCCATAATTTTCTGAAATTAAAAAAAAAAATTCACTTTAGGCCAGCCTACCACAGCACACACTCCATATTGTTTTTTGCTACTTCTTGAACAGAAAGGAAATATTGGCTTACTTCTGGGAAATTAGGTAAAAACCAGGCTATTTTATTAGACAACTCAAATGTAAGACCAAAGGCAGTGTCCACTTTAAATCCAGCCATCCTTCTTTCAAGCACTGCAGAAGAACTCATTCAGTACTCTATATAAATAATCGAGGAAGTCTGTTCTAGCAGGCCTGACTTAGCTGATCAGCCTTTGGAAGATCCAGACCTGGAGATATTTACTGATGGGAGCAGCTTCATGGACTACATTCACTTAAAAGCACAGTATACAGTGGTGACTCATCAAAAAATCTGAGAATCTGAGGCTCTACCTCAGGTATAAGTACTTTTGGGTACTTCTACCCAAAAGGCAGAACTTACTGCCCTCACATAGACCTTGCACCTTGGGGCAAAGAAAAAGGTAACTATTTTTACTGGTTCTAAATATGCCTTTTAGGTGGCACATGCAAATAGGGTCCTCTGGAAGGAGACAGGCTTACTAACCTCAAGGGAGAAGGAAATTAAAATGAAAGAGAGATATTGGACTTGTTAGACACCGTTATATAGCCAAAAGAAGTGGCCATAGTACAGTGCCCAGGCCACCAAAAGCCTGATAGCTATATTGCTATGGGCAATATTCTAGCTGATCAGGCAGCAATGCAGGTGGATGGGGTGAAAGAGCCTGAAGTAAAGGCTCTGGCCCTTATTCCAAGTATAGATATAACTTTATTTAAACCCCAGTACCCAGAAATAGATCTAGAAAGAGCAAATGAATGGATATTTCATACTGATACTCAGGACTTAGATGGAGAGCAATAGACAATTAATGATAGACAATTAAAGAAGGGTAGACTTAAAATGAACAAGGAATAGTGCTAGTTCCTGAACATTTAACAGAAAGGATTATTGTCTATTTACCGCAGAAAATGCATTATGGAAGAGATGTAATCTGTCATTTGTTACCGTTTATTGTTAGGCCACACGTGAAAACGACTATCCAAAAAGCTGTCTAAAATTGTTCTGTTTGTACTAAAAATAATTTAAAGACAGAACTGCCTCCAGTGGTCAAAGTAGTCAAACCCTCACTAATGGAGCCAGGAGAATATTGGCAAACAGACTTCATGATTATGCCAAAAGATGGGGGAAACCATAGATACTTGTTAATATTTTTAGACACCTTCACCAGATGTTTTGAGGCATTTCCAAGTCTAATGGAAAAGACATCAGAGTTAAATAAAGCTTTATGAAAGACATCATTCCTCTCTTTGGATTGCTAATTTCAATTCAAAGTGACAATGGAGGCAATTTCATAGCGAAAATTTCCCAGGAAGTGTCTGAAGCTCTTGGGAAACATTGCAAATTACATACCTCTTGGAAGACCCAGTCCACTGGAAAGACTGAAATGATGAACTATACCTTAAAAAATATAATTGCCAAAATATATCAAGAAACCAACTTAACATAGGATAAGGTCTTGCCAGTTGCCCTGTTTGGAGTAAGAGTGGCCCCTACATGGAAGTTCCAAAAGAGCCCCTACAAAATGCTATATGGGAAACCCTTCCTTAAAACTAAATATTACTGTAATCCTGAAAAGGATTATGTTATAAGAGAGTTAGATACTATAAAATATGTACAATCTCTGGGCGCAGTGTTGCTATACATAAGTATGCTTCTAGCCATTTAATATTTCCTCCAGATATTCCTTTACATTGTTTAAGACCAGACTTGTTTCTCGAAATCTGGGAAAATCACCACCCTGAAGACCAACTACAACTGAAATGGGATGGGCCCTATGAAGTTCTTTTGTTGATACATTCATCAATACAGTTAAAAGTGGATGAGGCCCTGGATTCATCATTCATGAGTAAAAGTTATACCCATTTACAAGTCAGGAATCTCCTCACCTCCTTTATAATTCCCAAATAGGTCATACCCTTGATGGATAAGAAAAACAGAAGGACCAAGGGACCAGATGCTGGATAGCTGTGAATGACAGTGACCAACATTTTTATCCATGAATACACGAGTGAACCGCTAAGTGACCTTAAGTTACTTTTCAGAAACAAAACAAACGAACAAACAAACAAACAAAAACCAGTAAGACAGAAAGGGCTCCTGGATCGCCACATAAATGAAAAGCCATACCTGTCTCTAAAATTAGCCTCTGCCTGATCAAACTGGGAGGCCAGAAGCACATGGCAACTGAAGGAGACAGCTTGCCCAAGGTACCAGACCAGGCCTGTATTAATGCAACCTAATCTTTACCTTATTGTCATACACATAATCCCATGCTATCTAAATAATCATCTCTACCTCCTTGATTTAACCTCAAGACACTTACTCAGAAATTTTGATTCCTTCCTTGAGTAGAGTTCTCTTTCTATAAGCCAATTGTCTCCTCCCAGAGGGATTAAGCCATTTCGTCTGTTAAAAATGCTCTCCATTTTTTTCTTTAATGTATCCTTTTGAGTGCCTTAACCTGAGCATGGAAGGATAATTCCTTCATAAGATTTCCAAATCCCTAGCTACCTCAGGAAATCTATCTAAATGTTGACTATGTCATCCCAAACCCTCCTCTGTACTTGGCCATGCTGATCCCCTGGTTATCCCTGTGACCAATTTCTCTAACATGCCAAATTTCACTGTGACCTATGATCAAAAACCTGCAGGTATAATGTATTGTATCAAATTGGCTGACAGAGGATCTTCAGTTTTCTGTGACAGAGGATCTTCAGTTTTCTGTTTTCTATTAATATCCTCCACAAAATACCTATGTTAACAGCTGGAAAACAATATAAGGACAAAGGAGCCCATATCTACACAAATCAGACATTGGCTAATGGAGGAAAGGAAATAGTCTGTTTAATTTGCAACATCTACTTTCCACTTCCTGTTTCCTAACCTCTGATTCAGGAGAGATGCACTGATGTGTCCTCAAAATATAGGTCTACACAATTATGTCAAGATTTTAATAGACAGCATTGATTATACCTTCAATAACCATTCAATTCTCTACCAATTTGTAAGTTTGATAATTCCTCCTGGATACCATTGTACACTGACCTCTGGTTTGACCAAGCCCTAGATGAAATTACCAAAAATGAGAAACTGAATTTTAACAACATGTCTGTTAACCTATCTACTCCCCCCTCAAGGTACATCTTTGTCTGTGGAATACATGTCCAGCCCTGGACCTATGAATGCCTTGACATCTAATACCTAGGAAGCACCTATTTACTAGGGTACCTAGTCATTCCTTTCTCTATCCCTAATGTTAATGATGCTTGCATTAGATTAGAACCATAGAACTTTTTGCAAGGGCCACGAGATCTATGTTAGACACCTTCCCAGATAAATATTTACCAGGCACTCCAATAGATGGTGTAGAATACGTCTTTGAACGAACTCTGTTGCCCTGGTGGGGAGTTGTTGCTCATGAACATATGATTAGAATTCTTTCTATCACCCTGAAAAGATTTGCCAATGAGGCCAAGTTGGCCATAGCAGCTCAACAGAGAGGGCAGATTCTTTGGTTAAAGTAGTAATAGATAATGTAATTTCTCTAGATTATATGCTAGCTGAACAAGGGTGTGTTTGTCCTGTGGCTAATATGGCATACTATGTTTATAGTAATACTTCTGCAGAAATGAAGACTCATCTAGATAAAATTAGACAAGAAGCCACATTAGAGCCCACTCTTTTCTCTTTGCTGAAGTTTATTTTGCAATAAAACCTTTTCTTTTCTCAAAAGCCAATGCCAAAGTTATTGGATTTTGTGCACATTGGGCAACAAGTTCATTTGCTCAATAACAAATCCAATAACAGAGGAAGGCACAAGTTGAGATCTCCTCATTTCCCAGGTGTGCATTTGTGTATTTACCATCACTATTCCTCTGTGTTTCTTGAATAATTTCATAACCCTTTAATCCATTTATATTATTGAAACACAAAAGTTAGGGGATGGACATTTAATTCATGTAAACTTGCAAAATAAAATATTTTTGGAGCAATGTGTCATTTGGCTTGAGGTTTAAGATAGCTAAACAGAGTATAGAGATTAAGATCAAAGCAGAAAGTAAATATCTCATCACTGGTTAATCCATGAATCAGGCAGAAATTAAATGAAATTTAGAAATATCTCTCTTTTTCATGCTAAATTTAATAAAAGCCTTCATTCTATTTTTACATTTTTACCTTTAAAGTGTAAAAATACCTTAAATACCTTAGAAATAGAAATATCAATCTTCCCTGTTCAGTATGTGCTACTCTATCAAGACTATAAACCTCTAGTTAAACAGCAAAGCTAGCCACAACTTTTACAAATATTCTTTCATGTTACTCAGGGAGGGAAAGGTTTTGGGAAGCCTTCAGTTGAACTGTAAATTGAGACAATGAATTTGGAAGAAAAATTTAGTTTTATATATAAAAAATTAAAACACCTGTATATTTTGGCCTGACAATCGCCTCTGAAATAAATTTACCTTTCAGATTTATTCTCAATCTAAATTCTCAACCTTCGATTTTAAATTGAAAACCACACTCAGTAAGAGTTACTAGTGATTGTTCTTGCAGAAATTAACTTTTGTGATTAAAATCATATTAAGTATTAATCCATTCCTAAAACTTTTCTTCGAACTGCAACATTTAAAATACTTAAAATAACAATAACTGATGAGGATGTGGAAAAATTTTAAGCTTCTCATATTTTGTTGGTAAGAATAAAAAATAGTGCAGGTGTTTAGGCAAACAGTCTAGAGGTCTTCAAATATTACACATAGATTTACTACATGACCCAGTAATGCCTAGGTGTATGTTCAAGATAAATAAAATCATTCCTAGGTATATACTCAAGATAAATGAAAACATATGCTCATGCAAAAACCTATACACAAATGTTCATAGCAGCATTATTCATCAGAGCCAAAAAGTAACAACTCAAATGACCATCAACTGATAAACTAATGAATAAAATATAACATTACCATACAATGATAATAGTATTTAACAATAAAAAGGAGTGAAGTACTGATACATGCTAAACAAAGCTGAACCTTGAAGACACTAATTGAAAGAAGCCAGTCACAAAGAAATACATATTGCATGATCCATTTATGTGAAAAGTTCAGAATAGGCAAGTCTATAGACAGATAGTAGAGTACTGGTTGTCCAATTACAGACCATCCCAGGGTTACAGATGAGATACATTCCTGAGAATATCTTTAGGTCATATTTTCATGTAACTCAGATCCCTGATGAACAGTACTTATACAGCAATAATAATAATAATGATAACAATACTATAATGGCTCATATGTGGTAATGATAATACAGCGCAATACTATAAAAATAATAATACCTCTGTACTGTAATAATAAATTACAGAAACTATTATGTTCTTTCTTTTAATTCAAACAAACAAAATATATAAAAAACATCTCACACAAAAAGTTTAGATTAGAGATAGGAAAAATTTCCAAAAAGATTATTAAGTGTTAACACTCACCTAATGTTGCATCAATGTCTTGCTTACTGGAAGGGGCATTTTTGAGGCCAAAGGTCGGCTAGCCTTAATTGGAAGATTATGGAGTGGGTGCTGGAGAATCAGGATTTGGTTTTGTTGCTGGATGAGGGGAGCTTACCCCTGAAGTTGGTTTCTTTGAAAAGGTATCTAGGGTTGTTTGCACAGCGTTTTTTTTTCTTTTTTCCACATAAATGGCCTTATAGCAGCTGATTTTCTCACTAACTTCACAGTAAATCTTTGTAAACTGCTCATGTTAGGATCTTGCTCCTCAACCTTAAGAAAATCCTGCTTCAGTGAGACAAGAGGCTTCAGCTAATTGCTTTGTTGTAAACTTTCTTGGCTCTGGATCTTCTGATTCTTCGTGTTCTTGTGCCTCTGTCAGCTGCTTCTCCATCTATTTATGAGACTGGCCACTAGTGTAAAGATGCTCTGCCAACGGACCACTTACATCATGAAGGTTTTTGTTTACATTTGTTAAAAAAAAAATACAAAAAACTAGTTCTCAAATTATTAATTTAATCATTAAATTTTAAATTATTCTTATCGGGAAACTTAGGCGCCCATTCGTAAGCATGGAATGCTGTAAGTTGGGTTGTCCATAACCCAGGGAATGCCTGTATATATTAATCTTGCAATTTAACTTTTAGAGAATAATACTTTCTCTATTATTTTTAAAATCTGGGGAAGTATTGCCTTCCTATAGCCCAAAGAACTGACTAAAAATTATGTAACCAGTTTATTCTGTTTTGTTTATATTAGATTATACTACCTAAAAATTTCAGAACAAAGTTAATTCTCATAATAATTATGGCATACTAGCAAGATAAAGATAAGAACCACACTTTAAAATAGTGTAACAGCACTTCAGAGAAGCCATTTTTCTAACGCTTTATTTCTAACACAAGTTTAAGCGAATTTAATCACAAAGTCTTTGCCAATCCTCAGCCACTCTGTTGAATTTATATAGTATTGGAGATATTCACCCAACACATAAAATGGAGGGTGATACGACCTTTAAAAGCTTTTCTACATCTTAGAATTTATGATTCTGTCATTTCACTTTTTATTACTTGGAAGGTCTTATAATGCTGAGAGTGAGTATAGAGTGGGGAGGCACAGTGAACAACCTTCAAAACAAATGGAGGTTGAATGCTATACCCTTTCTGTGAGATCAAAATTGTCAGGATCTGGAAAGCAGAGTATGTAGTCCCAAAATTTCAAATTGATATAAAAAAAAACTCAGTCTTTTCCCACTGCATTTCACTGCTCCAATCCTATAATAACCATTTCTCAGAAGAATAAATACTCTTGATATACTAATCCAAACTTAACTGATAAAAATAAGTGATAGATTAAAGCAATCCACGTTTTATTATGATAATTTTAATATTTTATTTGAGTATCATGTGAGGATATAATTTATGTTTATCTAGCATTTCCTTCCTCAAAATCCTGGAAATATAATTAAGGGTATTAATAATCTGATAAAGCTAATATATTCTGGTGTTATTTCTTGGCGTAAAATCTGGGAAGCCATGAATCCCAGGCCACTGACTCATGCCAAAAATTGGTACAGGGTCTGAAATAGCAGGCTATTCTGAAAGAGAGAGATAAATAAGTAGACATTAAGCTTCTGAGGGCATTGACGGTGTCTTCACACATGTTTATAACCCAAACAACTTATCTCAGGCCTGGTACACTCCTGGGACTCCATATTTACAACTTTGAAGTGGAGTCCTGAAGAAGAGTTAAGTTCTGTGTCTCAGGAAGATGTAAAATACAGAGGCATAGAACAACTAGAATGTGAGAGACAAGAATTGAACCCATGATTCCCAACGCACATACGGCAAAGAGGCAAACAGAACAGGAAAAGGAATTTGAAATAGAGAAGACAGGAATACATAAATATTCAGAGACAGACACTGGAAGAATATACTCAAAATGCTACTAGTCTTCTGGTATAATTGCGTCTTTCTTTTTTATTTTCTTTTTGATTTTTTGTTTAAAATACTTTATTTTTTGGAACTGTTTTAGGTTCACAGCAAAATTGAGAGAAAGATACAGATATTCCCCACAGCCCCTAAACATGCATGCCTTCCCCTGTTATCATCATCCCCCACCAGAGTACAATAGTCCCTAGTATCTGCAGGGCACTGGTTCCAGGACCTCCATCAGACACCAAAATCTGAAGATGCTCAAGTCCCCGATATGAAGTGGAGTAGTACTTGCATATGACCTATGCACATCTTCTCATAGACTGTATATCATCTCTTTATTACTTATAATACCTAATGTAGGTACCATGTAAATAGTTGTTATACTGTATTGTTTAGGGAGGAATGACAAGAACAAAAATTCATACATGTTCAGTATGGACACAATTTATTTTTCAAATATTTTCCATCCACAGTTGGTTGAGTCCATGATGTGGAACCCATGGATACAGAAGGCTGACTGTAGTAAATTTGTTACAATTGATGATCATATATTGACACAGCATTATCATTCAAATTTCATAGTTTACAGTTGGGTTCACTTTTGGTGTTGCACATTCTATAGGATTTGAAAAATATTGACATATATTTAATAACTGTCATTATAGTATCAAACAGTATAGTTTCACCGTGCTAAAAATCCTGTGTTCTGTAAATTCATCCCTTCCTCTCCACTCAGTAATCACTGATCCTTTACTGTCTCCATAGTTGTGTCTTTTACAGAATGCCATTTATTTGGAGTAGTATGATATGTAACCTTTTCAGATTGTCTTCTTTCACTTAGTAATAGGTATTTAAGTTTCCCTCATGTCTTTTCCTGGCTTGATAGCTCATTTGTTTTTAGTGCTGAATAATATTCCATTGTCTTAATGTACCGCTATTTGGTTATCCATTCACCTACTGAGGGACCTTTGGTTGTTTCCAAGTTTTGGCAATTATGGGTAACGCTCCTGCAGTGTACATGTCCTTGTGCCTGTTTTTGTGTGGACCTGAGTTTTCAACTCCCTTGGATAAATACCGAAAAGTGTGATCGCTGGACCTTTTCTGCTTTGATTTCTTCTTGTATTTGTGCAGAATTTCTCAGTTAAACATTGTATCACCATGTGCTCTGTGACCTGAGCTCTGCTTTCCTCTCTCCCTTCATAGATACTCCTTTCCTGAGCAGCCCCTCGCCAAGCCATCCACACTGACATTCCATCTCTTCTTCAAATGCACTAAGGAGCCTTCCATCACAAGACATTTGCCTTTCTCCTTACTTTCCCCTTTGTCTGGGCTACCTTTTCCCCAGTTCTTCATGTGTCAGGTTACTCCATGTTCTCCAAAATGAGGGTACGGGCCGGCAGGGAGAAACCTTCTCAGCACTCCTTCTAAAGGAGCCTATTCTATCAACTCCCACCTCTAGCCATTGTCTGTTTAGTTATTGCTAATATTTTCTTCATGATACCTATAAATGATGAATATTATTAATAGTTTACTTGGTTATCACCTTTTTTTAGTGCCTTAAAGAAACTCCATGAAGTGGGGACTTCATACAACATAGACATTTAAATATTCTTATACCTAGAGCAATATCTAGCTCCCAATTAGTGTTCAAAATAAGCCATTGCTGAATAAAATATAGGTAAACATATGCTTACATATGTAATTTCTATATTCTGCTCAAATGTAATAGAGAAATACATATATATATATATCCTCTATCTAAATGGACCAAAATGATTTAACAGTTATTAAGATAACTGTCATTGAAATAACATCCAATCTTCATTGGTGGATCTGTGGTGAGGTTGGATAGGTGAGGAACAATATTGTTCTTACCCAAGTTGGAGTCAGGTCCCCTTTGGGAATCTGCACTTTTGATTGTTGTGAATAAAACAGAACAAAGAATGCATAATCCTGGTATCCATGGTGATTAAGGAGCTGGGAAACAGAAAACAGGAAAGACAGAGTGCCAGGATTTGGAATGTAGAACCTGGAAATACCTTCTAAGGGAAAACTGCAATTAAAACAATAGCCTCCCATGTCATTAGTGAGCAGCTACTACATGCTAGTCATCTTGAATAGCTCATGCTTGTCTTGTGGAAGGCTTATGCCAATCCATACAGCAGACCTCAGAAAGAGGCATCATGATTGTTTCCTGTAGTGGTTAGACTGGTATGAAACTAAGCTATGAGACAAATTTCTGTTAAGGTAGGCATGGAGCTAGAAGTAAAATAAGATAAAATCCAGGATCCTTCACCTACCATTTTTCTGACAGTTGTGATAGGATATACTATGATAGCAAAATTATGCCTTTTTTCTTTGTTTATGTCAAAGACATGTGAGACCATTTAGAAACCATTTAGAAACAATAGTAATCCCCTTTTCTCCTTTTTCTAGTATTTCTTTTCTTTTAAGCAAACATTAGCAGAAGACAGCATGCTTTCTTTCTCTTGTGATGTAATCTGAATCCATCTAGTCTATTAAGGAGAAGCATCTCTCTGAAGCACAGCCCCCATGAGAAGAAAGATTAATCAAGAATATAGAAGAAAACTGTTATCTTTTTTTTTAAATATAAATACCATTTATTGAGATCCACCTCTGTTCCAACAATGTACCAAATGACTCACACATGTTATCTCAAGCAAATCTTAACAATTCCATGCCTAGATATTATCAACTCCAGTTTACAAGTAATAGAGGCCGAATGACTTCCATTAACTCCAAATATTCAACAAATATCATTCATTTTTAAAGTTATGATTCATCCCAAACAGATGTACTTTTCTCTTTTTTTCACAGCCACATTCATTGGCCCACAATCCCCCAACCCCATAATGTTAGAATACAAGTGTATGTACTATAAAAAAAAGTCAAACTCGCAGTCAAGTAAACAAAATATCAAAGACCATGGAATACATCCCAACACATTCTATGAAGCTGGCATTACTCTGATACCAAAACTGGAAAAAGACATTATAGGAATACAAACTAGAGAACATTATCTCTCATGAACATAAGCACTAAAGTTTTTTTTTAGAATTGTCAATCGAATTCAGTGATATATAAAACACATAATGTGTCGTGACCGTGACCTCTTTTAAAAATCTCACCATCCCTGTTTAGCATTCCTATTGGTTCTTTGCTTATACTTAATCTCATTCTTATTTTGGGATTGAGTTAACCACTGACATTGACAAATTTAATCAAAAAAGATTTGGCATAGATACACTGTCAATTTTATTACAGTGCTTACAGAACTTACATAGTGACCTACTTTCCCCATCCACATTTTCTACTACTTCTCCCCTCTTTAAATCTATTCCAGAAACACTATCTTCCTTTCTGCTCTTTGAATATGCCTGGGTATGCTGTATTTTCAAGACTTTACTCTGATTTTTCCCCTACTGCAAGGAATTTTCTTGCCCAGATACTCATGTGACTCACTCTCTACTATTCTTCACGTCTGAGCTAAAATTTAATCTTCTCAATTAAAGTCAGGCCCTTCCCTGACTATCCGTTTAAAGTTACAACTGATTCCTGCCCCTTAACTTGTTCTGTGTTTCTTCCATAATATTTATTAACTTCTGATATACAATTTAGTTTATTTCTTTATCATGCACATTGTTTATTGTGTGTTAGAATGTAAGCACCATTAGTGCTAGGATCTTTATCTTCTTCGATGTATGTAAGTTCCTAAAACAGTGCAAAGTTCACAGTAAAGGCTCCCAATAAATATTTATTGCATGATGGAACTAGTGAATAGCTTTCCTTTATGCTAAACAGCAAGTATACATAACAAGAAAATAACTGTTTATGATATCTTGAAAGTCCATCAGATAAGGATTCCATGGATACAAAGAAAAATCCCCAGCAGTGGTCTCTAAGATCAAGGCTGTATTCTCTCACTGCAAAATGGTGGTGACTTCTAGGCTTAAAAAAAAAAAAAAAAATAGTCTGCTATCTCACTGATCAAATGGGTTCTTCCAATACAGGTAAAAAATTGAAATGAAAATGTGTGAACAATTTAAACTGAGCTTCTTCTAAGTTTTTTCTCCTAGAGATTGCATGTTTAAAGGAAACAAAAATGGGAACACAAAACATGAATTTCCCATATATTGAAACTGCAGTGTTGAAGTTTCAATGCTGACTCTCCAATAAACACACACACACACACACACACACACACACACACACACACACACACACACACACCCCTACACAAACACAGTCTCTGGGCCCAGGATTTCATTGACAATGACTTAATTAACAAACTGATAATCCTATCACACCTTTATATTTATATATTTGACATGTTAAAAGAGCATTAATGCAGTAGGTATGTAAACATAAAATATCTTTATATAGGCTAGGAATTATTAATTATAGTGAGTAGGGCTGAGAAAATGGAGACAATATTCTGACTACCTTACCTCTGAGACAAGGAAAAAGTTCTAACTACCATGATGCCTGCAACAGTCACCTTGACACAATGTGAAGATATGAAAAAGTTTGCTTTTTCTAGTCTATTTTGAAATGTATAAACAAAATTTTATTCACTTACTCCTTCGGATAGCATAATATGCTCATGTACTCTGATACCTACAGCTCAGCAGTCATAAAAGCAATCTATTTTGCCAAGGAAAGGAAATGTAAAGCTTGCAGTCGCCATTTCATTTTGTATATGTATGTGCATTTGCCTGTTCTTCCTTCCTTCCTCCCTTCCTTCTTTCCTTCCTTCCTTCCTTCCTTCCTTCCATCCTTCCTCTCTTTCTTTCTTTCTTTTTCTTCTTTCTTTCTTTCTTTCTTTCTTTCTTTCTTTCTTTCTTTTTCTCTCTCTCTCTCTCTTTCTCTCTCTTCCTTTCCTTTCCTTTCCTTTCCTTTCCTTTCCTTTCCTTTCCTTTCCTTTCCTTTCCTTTCCTTTCCTTTCCTTTCCTTTCCTTTCCTTTCCTTTCTTTTCTCTTTCCTCTCTCTCTCTCTCTCCTTCCCCCTCTCATTTTCTCTTTTTTCCTTTTCAAAGAATAATCTTTGGTTTCACTGGGACTTCTCTTCACAGTGACCAGATTCCTGATGTTATTTATTTCCCAATCATTTATACACTTCCTGGAGCAAATATATCCAAGAAATCAGTTCCTGATTTTAAGGATATTAAAAAATAGTCGATGAGATAAAATCTAAATGTATGGAGAATGAAATAATATCAGAAATGTCCAGAGAGTGGTAGAGGTGGTAAAGGTAGAGATTAAGCATTGTGGTATGATGATGATGAAGATAGGTTAAATAGAGCATTTAAAGTGTGCTATACACAATCTTATGTTCTTTTGTGTAATCCTCTAAACAGGCTTATGAGAAATATGTTGAGAGTATTCTCATTGTTCCTGTGAGGAAACTTAGATCAGAGATGTTAATCAACTTGCCAAATTTACATAGTCGATGACAGATGAAGTCAAGATTTCCATCCAGATATGTCTGCCTCCAAAGCCAAAGATTTAAATCACTTTACTTCTGATGGGAAATAATACAATCAGAACTAACTTCTGTAAGACTAGAAATTGAGTGATCCTGAGAGTCATTAAGATTTAGCTTGGAAGAGAGGACAGGAAGAGAATAGAGAAGCCCTGGCTCAGGGATAGTAAAGTAAATTTATCACCCCTGCAATACGGCATGATCATACAGCTTTCCCTTGGCCAGCGATTTTAGAGACCAGCTCAGGAAGTCATTTGAAAGTTTGAATATAAACAAATATCTCTACTTCAATATTTATTGCTTCTCATCATGGACTGAATGAAGACAGAATAAATTTGACAGGTTTATCATCATGATCCAAATACTGTAAAAGCCCCAGGGTTACTGAAAAAACAAAACAAAACAAAACAAAACTGAAGAGAGAGGGTGATTCCTTTCTCTCAATCTCATTGTATAAAAATAAAAGAGAAAAATTAACTCACTCTGTCCAGCCAAAGATATGAAATCTTATTTCAGTGCCTAAAGGATTCATCATTCTGTCGAATCAGCTGCATTTCTATGCTGTTTATAATCGCAACCAATGCATACAGAATTGTTGGTAGGGAAACTGAAGAAGCAACTCAGATTAATGAATAATGTGATGGGCAAAAAATAAAAAGTTGAAAAGATAAGTTATAAGAAGCTTAGGGAATAATGGACATGATAAAGTTTTGGAAGACAAACCCTGGCATTCAATGAGCCACTGATTTGTTTTGCATTAGTAACAGTATGAAGGCTGTGACCCAGACGGACCATTCAGGAGGAAAACCAGCCACCGCCACCTCCTACCCTGCTACAGTCACTAGCACAGACTACTCACTTTTGTCTCTACCAAAGAAAATAAATCAATTCAAATTAGTTATTTTGCATTCACAAAGGTGGGGATGTTATTGAGATATATTGTCATAAATTGTGGCACACTCTGCAAGCCGCTAATACTTTTTTAAAACAGGAGAAGAGATGTTTTCCTTTAACTGAGAAACTGGCACAAGCCACAGAACCATTAAGCCTAATTCAACCTGGGGGGAAAATAATGGGAAACTTTATACTTTGCCTTATGATTAGTTGCAAGCATACTGTGCTCTCAGGTCCCATCACAAACACACACACCTCTTGAGTTCCTTGAAGGCAGCAAATATCTTCATGGTATTTATAGTGGTAACCCCAATAGCCAAAAGCACTAGTGCAAATTTGTAGGTTCTCAAAAACACGAAGTGAATTAAACTATTTCCTTCTGAGAAATGTAGATTTCACTAAAAAGTGGTATTTTGATAGATTAAAAAAAATCTTAGCTTCCAACACACAGGAAAAAAATCATGAGGGAAACAATAGTCCTTACTCTTCTTAGCCAAATGCTTTGCGGAGCTGGTATAATGCCTTTGTAATATCATTAAATATTGTAATTTTAAACATTAACACTGTCTCCTTGGCCTTTATGCTTCAGATCTTATCTTGTTTATGCAGTTAAACATTTGCACTCATTGTTGTCTTTAACAATAAGTAATTCATCTGGATTCACCAAAGTGTCATGCAATTCAGTTGGTTTTCCATATAAAAATGGGGAAATGGAAACACTTAGCTTCCACAGAAGCCTTAGGTCACTCTGACTTTGGTTTAATAATCAACAAAGGATGCTATAATACCAAGTACCTTGACTCAGCTGCATTAGTCATAGAACATTTTCCAAATGCCAACACCTTTCCTTTGTGAAAACTCAAGATGCCTTTCTGAAGTACATTGGCTTCACAATATATTTCACTTTAAATTGTTCTGTGTTTATTTCAAGTGTTATCTCTCAAATACATTGAGGATAAATAAAAATAACATAATACATGAAAAAAACACAGGTGATAGGAAACATGTATGTAGATGGCAGAAAAATAGGTTAGTTTAATGGTTAATTTTGGGTGTCAACTTCATTGGATTAAGAAATATCTAGACAGGTAAAGCATATTTCTGGGTATGCCTGTGAGGGTGTTTCCAGAAGAGACAAGCATGTCAATCAGTGGGTGGACTGAGTGGGAAAGATTCTTCTCAATGTGAGTGGACATCCAATTGGTTAGGGGCCTGGATAGAACAAAAAGGCAGCGGAAAGATGAATTTCTCTCTCTTCTGGAGCTGAGACACCCTTCTTCTCCTGCCCTTGGACATCAAAACTCCAGAGTTTCTGGTCTTTGAACTTGCACCAGCATTCTCTCTCCGGATGACCTCAGGTCAGTCCAAGGTCTTTGGCCTTGGACTTACATAGTTCATCATTTGCTTCCCTGGTTCTAAGTTTTCAAACTTGAACTGAACCATGCTATTGTCATCCCTAGGTTCCCAGCTTGCAGACAGCCTGTCTTGGGACTTC
>CAUYSK010026257.1:0-66428 GCA_963575035.1 Avahi laniger
TCCAGGTCCTGGGGCAAACGGCAGGCACTGGAAGACAGCCACCAGGAAGCCGTGCAGAAAGTGCTGAGCCAGGGGAGCCTCAGTGCAGGAGGTGGGAGGGGGTGGGCAGGGTTTCAGGAGCTTCCCTGGACTCCAGCAAGGGCCAGTGCCAGACCCTCCCTGCCCTGGGGCAGCTCCTCTCTGAGCACCAGCTCTAGCTTCCCGCCCTGGAAATGCCAGAGCAGCTGATAGTGTGGCTGCATGGACCACCCCATAGATGGGGCCAGCAGTGAGTCCGCAGAGCTCAGCAGG
Organism: Avahi laniger; assembly: GCA_963575035.1. Classification (NCBI taxonomy): domain Eukaryota; kingdom Metazoa; phylum Chordata; class Mammalia; order Primates; family Indriidae; genus Avahi; species Avahi laniger. The sequence continues at coordinate 292 of CAUYSK010026257.1, forward strand.
TAAAGGAAAAATGAATGATCCATCAAATGAACAAAAGGATGCAACAAGGCAAGCTGAGAAAGGCTCTGTGAGCTAAAGTGTTCTGTGAAGGCTTCTAGAAAATGGGAAAAGGGAGCTCACATTTGCTGAATACCTAGAGTACGCTATGCCCTGTTCAATGCACTTTATGTCATCCCACAGCCTCCCATGAAGGAGCACTTAGCATCCCTGCTGAATTAGTCTGCTCTGCCTGCCTCAACAAAATACCGAAGACTGGGTGGCTTAACAGATTTATTTGCTCAGAGTTCTGAAGGCTGAAGTCCAAGGTCAAGGTGTAGGCAGACTTGGTTTCTTTTGTAGCCTCTCTCTTGGCTTGCAGATGGCTGCCTTCTCTCTTTGTCCTCGTATGGTCCTTTCTCTGTGTGTGCATCCCTGGTGTCCCCTCTGTGTGTCCAAATTTCCTCCTCTTATAATGACATCAGTCAGACTGGATTAAGGCGTCACTTTAATCATATCTTTAAAGGCTCTATCTTCAAATAAGGTCACATTCTAAGGTACTGGGTGTTAGGCTTCAACATATGAATTTTAAGGGAACACAATACACCCCAAAACACCCACTTGGCAGGTGAGAAAACAGACTCAGAGCGGTTCCGGAATTGTCTGAGCTTACTCAGCCAGAATGTGGCAGAGACCAAGTGTGGCAAGGAGCTAAAAGTCGCTGTAAAGAAAACAAAGAACTATGCTGTGTCTTGTTAATTTGGGTTCATAGATGAAGATTCAGAGCTGCTTTGATAACATGTTATTGTATTTCAGACGCTATTCTGTGGTCCCTCTACGTGTCTCTCTGTAGGTGTGTAGCTGAGGGTAGCAGCTTCAAAATTTTTCTATTTATAAACCTACCCTTTTATTCTAACCATTCTCACATTTCCCCTCACCAAAGGCTTTGCGAAGGAACAGATGTAAGTCCTCACTTGCTAGCCCACCTGTTCACACACCTGCCATTTTCGTGCAGGGCGGCAGCTCCATATTCAAAGGCCTGGAGCCCACCCCACGTCCCCTCCTAGGCCCCCCCAGTCAGGAGAGTGAGTCTGTAACTGGCAGCCTGGGGTCTTTGCTCTTGAATCAGCCATGCCTGGCTCTTTTCCTAAAGACCATGATGGTCCAGCCCATCTGAGACTGAAGCGAGCGTATGAAAGAAGAGGAGGTGGTTGGCTAAAGAGGGAAATCTTACAGTTCACTCTTTCTGGGCAATTCCTATATCACGTACACAAAGTGAGTAGTATTTGAGCTGGCATGTGTGGGTTCCTAGAAAATGATGATTGGAAGACTCTGGACACATAGAGGATGGTAGAAATCTCACCTGCTTTTGGGTATCAGGTGAACTTCAAAGGAACTCCAGGTGACTGCCCTAAGTACAACACACAGACACACCCTTCCCTCTGATTCTCAAAGAGATCAGTTAGGGCCAGGGTCAGACACTCAGATGCCAGGAGGGCGAGGGCGCAGGTGGGTCAGGTACAAAAGGGAAGCTGGCCAGGTGTAGCTGGCAGGGAAGGAAGAGCCAGTGAAGCAGGCAGCCTCTACTCACCCCTCCCATTCCACCATGTGGAGATGCAGGCCCCGTGTCCAATTCAAAGGCAGCCAGAAATTCTGACTTTTATGTGATACCTGCTGATTTTTAAATGTTGGCTCAATTTTCTTCAGCCACTCTGTGGACCCAGCAAAAGTCTGTGGGGCCACCAGCTCACAATCTCTGAACTTGAGATGTTATTTCTTTTATGATAGAGTCTCCGTTTCGCTCAGAGACACGCTGGGGGGTTTCTTTAAACAGAAGACACTCCTAGTACAAAAATAGAACGTGATTCACTCTCTAACAATGTTTAAGCACCGAAGCAGCAGCCAGGGATGCGTCTTCCCTTCACAGATTGCCTCACCTTGAGGTGTTTCAAGAGACAGATCTCTTAATGCATTTCAAATCAGGTTAAAGTGGCAAAGATCTAATTTTCATACAACTTCTGGAAGGAAGATGGGAATTTAGCTAAAGGCTGGATAAAGATGAAGGAAGGAGCAAAGCAGAGGCCTGGGTGTAGGGAAATGAGGTGGGAGAGGGAGAGGCTGGGTGCCCAGGCTGGGTGATCCGGGGAGGGGCTGGCAAGGGCTCTGTGAAGCTGGCCAGACAAAGAGCAAGTAGGGCCTGGGGACCAGAGTGAGCCGGAGAGGGAAGGAGGAGGAGGGAGCATCATTAGTTGCCATGGTGACAAAGGAACAAGGAAGGGGAGAAAGAGTGAGGGGGATGTCAGAGAAGAGCTATGTTGTGCTGCTGCCTACAACAAACTCTCTCTTCTCTACCAGGCACCCTTGTCTCAGACTCCCTGGCCCCCGTGACACCTCTCCCATCCCCACTCTGCTCATCCCTGGCATGATAAATTACAAGGAAATTAAGTCAAGGACACTTAGAACCTAACCTTGATGTGATGAATGGGTACCTACTTCCTGAGCCTCTGGGTCTCCCAAAGGCCTCTTGGATTCAACATATTTTCTCTATTGTCCTGCCATAAGGCCTATAATTTCTTAGACAAAGGCTTTGTTCATGTTCAACAACAGCCCGACACCAAGTGGGATAATATCTTGGCTATCAATTTCTAGAGTCTTGTAAAGAATTACTTTATCATGTGTAGCAGAGCTCTCACATGTGGACACATGACCCAAGCCTGACCAGTGAGTTTCAAACCTGAGTTAGAACTCATTGCTGGAAATCTTGGAAAGATAAACTCTGTTTCCCCTGGAAACTAAGCTGGTAGAGTATATGTTCAGAGCAGCTGTTGGCCATCTCGTTCCACATGGGGAAAGCCTACCTGAGAATAAAGCTGATAAAGAGAAAAATAGAGCCAAGAGATGGGAAGACAGACAGGGAGGGAGGGAGGAGGAGGAGGAAGAGAGAGTGAGTGAGTCCTTGATGACATGATTTGGGGCCCTGGATCCATCTGAAATAAGAGACATCCCTAAGCTTTTCAGCTTCCATTTTCACTATTAACTTTGATTTGCACTGGGTTTCTGTCACTTACAACTAAGAGTTCTGAATCCTGCAAGGGCTTTGCCATTATATTAGCGACAGCTAATACAGGAGTTATCATAGCGTCTGTCCCCAGCCTGTTCCATGAGGAAAGATGCGTTCATGAACCTAAACAAGGGAGTCTGAGCGATATGGGAAAAGCAGAGCTCTTAGGGGCACATGAAAGAATGTGCACCTGCCTTCAGGGAAGGGAGCCCGCTGCTTGAGAGAAAACAGCTCTGCTCTGGTGCCATGAGGGAGTGGATTGATGACGGTGTCAAAGGAGATGGCAGCAGGGCCTGGCTGAGAAGGGATGCCCAGTGGGAAACTGCAGACAAGCGTATGCTGGGCACTGCCAACACACGGGGCACTGTGCTCACAAGTTGTCCATGAAAGGCCTGGAAACAACACAGATGTCCAGCAACTGATGGGTGAATAAATAAAATGTGTGATATCTATACAATAAAATATGTGACAATAAAAAGGAATGAAGTATAGCACGGATGAACCTTGAAAATATTCCACTATGTGAAAGATGTCCGTCACAGAGGACCACATGTTATACGATTCCACTTACATGAAATGTCCAGAGTAGGCAAGTCAATAGACAGAAAGTAGGTCAGTGGTTGCCTAGGGCTGGAAGAACAGAGGGATTGGGGGGGTGACAGCAAAGGGGTACAGGGCTTCTTTGGGGGTGATAAATGTTCTAAACTTCTGTAGTGGTTGGCTGTACAACTCTGTGAATATACTAAAAGCCACTGAATTGTACACTTTAGATGAGTGAATCATATGGTATGTGAATTATATCTCAACTGAGTTAATTTAAAAAAAAAAAAGCAAGGCTCTTGAGGTTCCTGCCTGGTCTGTTTGTGGTGGGGTGAGGGCAGGGGGTTGGCCTCCAGAAGCTCATGTGGCTGCTGCGACTCTGGGAGGCAGCACTGCCCTCAGACCCGGACATCAGGGACCTCACTCTGGCTCTCCTCCATGCTCACCCTTTCCTGTGGGAAGGAGCCTGCAAGACTCAGCAGACGCGTCCACACACACTCACACTTCCTTCTTCAGAGACCATACTCTGCATATATAGGACCCTGGAATTCCTTTCCCAAAAGGCCCCAAACCTGTCTCTAGGACCTACAGGCCTCTTTACCAGGTCCATCCTCCCAAGGACAGACTGAATTGCAGGTGAGCAGAGGAGAGGTGTGATTGGAACTTGGCTACATGGGCTGGAATGCCCATATCAGGCCCCTCAAAGGTTGAAGCAGAGCTGGGGGTGGGAGGAGAAGGAGAGCAGACCACGGGCTATGAGTACAGGGGTCAGGGATTGGGGGGTGAGGGGGAGGCCTGGAGCCAGCTTCCCCTACAACTGCCGGGTTCTAGCATGGCAATCTAACGAGTATGGGATGCTAAATTCAAACTTGACCTTCCAGGTCATTACAAACACTTATTCGTCAAGATAGGAGCCTGGACCATATGATAGTTTGCTTTATAGCTGTAACATATTTAAACACATGATTTGTGGACCTCTTTGTCCTCTTGTCCTGGGCCCCCACAAATATTAGGCCCTGACCTGCAGGGGGGTGCTACATGTAAGAGAGAAATCTCTCAGAGCTTTACTTTCTAGTGAATCTCGGTGTGAGGTTTTCCCAGGTCGCATTTATGGATTTGGGGAACACGGTGCATAGATCCCTTGCTCCAGGCTGGCTGGCTGATGCACAGCTGCCTGCAGCCTTGAAGTCTAATAATTTCTCTCAATAACGCCTTCTCTGCTGAGCCCAAGGATCAGGGCATGTAGTGAGGCAGAGGCTGGAGGCGGGGTGATTCTATGGGCCATGCTAAGGAATCCCACGACTGTCTGGCCTTCTTGATTTTATTTTTTTTAAAGATATAATGTAATCGAGTCACCGTGGCAGGAAAATTCCAGCAGATGCTCATGTGAAACATCTGACAGCAGGGCTGGGGGCAGGCCAGAGGGTAGCCACTCATTCTTCTGCATCTATCCTGAGTATTCAAGCCCTGGGGAATCCAGTGCTAGTGCCCTTGGGGATAGTAAACTGCAAGTCACATGTTCTCTGGCCTCTAAGAAGACACCATCTGGTTGAGGAATTAACACTGATACTGAAGTCATTTAAACACAGTGTAAAAAAAAAAAAACCCCACAATATAATTTAGAGTATGACGTAAAGTGTTCTCAAAACTAGAGATCGTCCAGTCCAGAGTTTCTCAAAACTCAGCACTATCGACATTTGGGGCCTGAGAGTTCTCTGTCCTGTGCCTTGTAGGATATTTGCAGCAGCCCTGGCCTCTGCCTACTAGATGCCAGTAGCAGGTTCCTTACCCTATTTGTGACAACCAAAAATGTCTCCAGACACTGCCAAATGTCCCCTGGGGGTCAAAATCACTCTGGGTTGAGAACCGCTGTTCTAACCTAACCCCCACCATTTCCAGTGTAATTAACACCTATGGACTGAAGGCACTGCAGGAAGCTGGAGAAGGGGGAGTGATCGTGAGCTGGAGAAATGTGGCTTCATGGAGGAGGTGGCGGTGGCGCCTGAAATGTGCCTTAAAGGATGGGGAGGATTTGGCTAATGCAGCTAGAAGGACAGCAACCCCAGACAGGAGGAACAGTGTGCTCCAAGGCAGAGAGGCAGGAACAAGCAGCACGCCCCATATGGTTGTGCAGCTGTGCAATGCCAAAGGTGCCCAGCTGAGGAGACACATGGGAGCTGGAATCCAGCCCACCCTCCCCTGGCCAAGCTGTGCCCCTTGGCACTGGGTTGCATCAGCCTGGAAGAAGAGGAGCCTTTTTCTTAGTACAAAGGTGTCCTGTGCTCCACACCCCATGGGCTCATGGTGCTGCATCTGCCCCAAAGGGGTCCTTTTTCTAAGGACACAAAGGCACCACAGAGGCCAGCAACGGCCCCAGGAATGAGCATGCCCCGGCTGGCAAGGAGAGGCCAGCCGGCCAAGGAGGCCAGCATTCTGTCGTGGTCTCACAGGACTCTAGCTTTCCCCAGCCTGAGCTGACCCTCTCCTCTCCTCTCCACTCCTCTCCACTCTGACTGGTCTGGTGCAGACCCATCCTGCTCTTCAGAAGCGTCCCACAAAAGAAAAAGAAGTGAGTTCTTTGACGGCCTCAAATTGGGTTGAACCAAAAGGAGAAGGAAGGCTCTGAGAGAAGAGCCTGGATGTGGAGAGAGAAACAGTGGCTAGTGTGTCTAGGGTTCGGGGCCTCTTCAAAAAGAGGCTACAGAGAGTGTCACCCTTCAGGGAGGTCACTTCTGCTCAGGTGACCTTCCTTCCTATAAACAGACCTGCACGGCCTTCAGGTACTCCTTGCACATATATCGCCTTTCCTGCCTTTGCTCACCAGTCCAGAATGAGCCAGTACAAACTAAGGTGCAGGCGCTCCTAAGGATACAGAGACTTTCCAAAGGGTACACATTGTGGCTTGGGTCTCTTAAGAGACTCACAGGACCAAGTCTTCAACTTCTGCAAGGGCTCTCTGGTCCAGGTGACCTGTCTGTAGACATGCTTATGGACAATGATGATGGCTCTCCCTCTGTCCCATTGCATGATGTCCTTCTCCCATTTCCTGCAAGAAAGGCACACCTCTTACCCATCCCAAACCTCACCATGGTGCATAGACTTAGGGGAAAATGTCTGGTGTGACAGAGGGACAATCTAAATCCTGGTATCCATATGGAGGAAAGGAGTGGCTCTGATGACTGGGCAAATGAACTAGCTTCCAATTTTCTGCTTTCATTCAGAGTGAAGGAGAATCAATTCTAGTTGTCAGCTGATAGACTTTTAATGATCTGCCCATATGACTTTGGGCATATAACTCAAAAGAAGTTTACGCAATTGAGTGACATTGCTATACAAAACTCCTTGCCTTTCTTTGTACTGTGAAGAAAGTTTCGGAGCTCAGCTCTTGCATCAATATTAAAAAACAAATCAAAACAATCAGAAATATGGCTGGGCGCAGTGGCTCATGCCTATAGTCCTAGCACTTTGGGAAGTCGAGGTAGGAGGAATGCTTGAGGCCAGGAGTTCGAAACCAGCTTGAGCAACACAGCAAGACCGTGTTTTACAAAAAAAAATATTAATAGAAAAAGTTAGGTGTGGTGGCATGCACCTGTAATCCCAGCTACAGGGAGGATCACTTGAACACAGGAGTTTGACTTTGCAGTGAGCTATGATGACGCCACTGCACTCTAGGGCAGGCAACAGACCAAGACCCTGTCTCAGAAAAAAGACAAAACCAAAAACACAAAAACGCTAAAAAACAGAAATGGAATTAATGCTGAACTCTGACCCTTCCTGGCAGTATGTAATATTCATCTATGGATATATGAACTAATTGGGGTGGGGAAAAAAGCTTCATCTCTTTAAAAGATGCATTTCCAATTAAATTTTATTTTTTATTCTTCCTTATTGTCTATTAAAATGTGTAAAACATTTGTTTTGATTAATTGTGTACTAATCATCATGGTACAAATCCAAACAAAATGTTCTTTAACATTTAAAGTCTATGGTCACAGAAAAATTTTAAAATGAATTCATTTTATATAGTTTTGTTGGATGGAAGTATGATAGGGTGATATATAAAAGACTTTCAATCATAAAAATACATTAGGCTAAAATTCTGTAGGGGAAGTATAATAGAATGGAAACATAAGTCCAAGGAGAAAAAAAAAGATGGAATTTGTCCAACTTGTTCATGTATTTTTAAAAGGCATGATGGTGGCATTTAATCGCTATAGTATTACATTTAGAAATGTTTTTCAGAGTATTTTAAAATGTCAATATTTGCAATACACCAGAAAGTAGACTCTGTGTACCCATCTAAACTTATAAAAAAATTTTAAGTGTTTATAGCTAAAAATATCCAAGGGGGTATGTAGATTTTCAAAACTCTTTTAGGAGTCTGCAGGAAAAATGTTTAGAGCACAGGATCATGGAGGGTCACTTTGCTGGCAAGGGAAATGAGCCTAGAAATGTGTCTAGAATCAAAGGCGGGGACCTGAGGGCACCCTCAGAGTTAGGGGTAAACTCTCACTGGTGCTGGGGGGATGGGAAAGGAGCCAAGGAGGTCCCCTTTCACCCTATCTATACTATCCCCTGGTCTTTCGTTTTTCTTGTTTTATTTTCAGCGCTCCTCTAAAATCCCATTCTCTTCACTCCAGACGTCCTGTCAGGACAAGGGGAGTTCTGGTCTGCGGTTTTCCATCCTGCCTCAACCTTTCCTTTCTTCTGGGAAGCTCTCCCAGCCGGCAGTACCCCCACCCCACCGGGCGCTGGCTTCCCTCGCCCCAGTCCCACCCTGCTTTTGTGCAGCTTGGCACCCGCTGCTTCCTGCAGTTGACCGCGACTCTGGGCCAGTCCTCACTCCCCAGCTGAATCCAGAGTTTTCTCGTCTGTTGGTCTCCTCGGCAGGAAGACGTGGGTAATCAGAATGAAGTGAGAAGTTTGTAAAGCGCCTGGCACAGAGCTTGGCCTGCAGCCAGAACTGGGCATCGAGTGGCATTTAGCAAATGCTTGCTAATCGTGCTGTTAAATCGTGTCGCTTCTCAGCGTCTTCCTTCCTCTTTGCCCGGGGAACCAACGAGAGTTCCCAAACCCCCAGGTCTCCTTTAAGTAACTTGCCAACTTGGGGTGCTGAAAACGCCTTCCCCTCCTCCTGCAGCTGTTGGGTGGGCTCCGAGCGCCCGCGCTCCGGAACTAAGAGGTCATGCTCGGGTCATGTGACCGCCGCTGCATCTGTCAACTGTGATACAATTACTAAGACAGTCCGGGGCGTTTATGACATTCAAACCTGCTCTCGCCTCCTCCTCCCTTTCGTGTGCTCTGGCCCCTTTCACACCAAGGGACCGTCTTAAAAGTCTAGGAATCTGAAGGGTATGGCTCCACATGCTATGATTTAAGAAAGGAGGAGAGGGAGGGAGAAAAAAGTCTAAGATTGCACTTCTTGCTGCTGCAGCTTGGAAAGCATGTTTAAGCCAGGTTCTTTAATCTGCCAGAGCAATTTGGCATAAGAGTCTTTTTAAATCGTCATACTCTTTAACCGATTAATTTCAGTTCTAGGATGCTTGCCTATGGAAACAATCCAAACCGTGGCAAAGATTTAGGTACACAAAGTTCACTGCTTTATTCTTGAACTAACAAAATATATAATGGGATTGAATAAATTAGGGTATAAAAGAACAATATAATATTAGGAAGTCATTAAAAATGGTGACTTTCAAGAATTTTTCATGACATGGAACATTATGAAAAACTGACAATGGCTGGTATTTGTTGAGCACCTACTATGTGCCAGATGTTCTGCTAAATGCTTCAATGGATTGATTCTTGCAAACTTAAGAGATAGATACTATTATTCTTCCTCTTCTAAAAACTGGCCTAGAGAAGAAAATTGCTCGAAATTGACTAGCTAATAAAGTGTGAAAATTGAGGCTTAAACAGTTTATCCAAAGGGCTAAGTAAGTGGCAGAGGCTGGATCTGAACTAGGTTAATCTGAGTCTAGAGTCTAGCCTCTTAGCGCCCAAACTCTTAACTGCCTGTCACAATAGTAACTAGTAAGAAATCAGGATATATACACCATCAGGCCAGTGATGTGTATATATGTGTATATACACCCATGTGTCCTTATACAGAGTATATGCAGAGAAAAAGAATGGGAAGACAGACTCTCACATTTTTACTACATCTTTAGTGGTGCAATTACCAGTGATTTAAATTTTCTTTTAAATTTTCTACAATGTGTGTGTATTAATAATTAGACATGTTATATATAGATTGATTTTACTAAAAAAGTCATATGCTGATTACAACATTATTTGTTGTAATGAAAACTTGAAGTAGCTCAAATGTCAATTACTACTGGATTAGTTAAGTAAATTACGATATATATATTAGCTGCAATAGTTTTCAGGCATTGAAAATGAAGACTACAAAAACCAAGTGATACCATTATGTGAAAAATCAAGGTACAAAATAGTAGACATATTATGCATAATTGTTTGAGCATATCACTGTGAAATCTGTAAGGAAAGAGAAAATGATAATTGTAGCAGGATGGTAAAATTATATGTGATTTGAAAAACATTAACTTCTTTAACATTTTCTGTTTCTTCTATAATAGTAAAACTAGTTTCACTGAGTTGAGGTTCAGGAAATTAGCATGGAACACACAGGAATCTCTTTTGCCTTTTAGAGTGCTTCCTGTTTATCTCATTTCATTGCCAAAACACCCCAATGAAAGTAGGCATTTTCTCTTCCATTTTACCAGTAGGAAAGTTAAGGCATGGAGAAAGTGAGTTACTTGGAGTAAACTAGCAAATGGAGTAAACTAGCAAACCCTGGACTAGGAAGAGCCTTAGGCCTGCATGCTCCCAGCCCAGGGCTCTGCCCTGCAACTACACTGATTCCCTTACTACTGGGCTGCACAGCGCTGCCTGGAGAATACAAACTGCTATTATTAAGACCCTAAATGCTGAGATGCAAGTGTGGATTCCTTCCAGCGGGTGAGCCTGGAGGCAGGAAGCATGCCCTGTTAATGCTCTTTGTCTTTGGAGTGGGAACACCTAAGGCCCAAAGCATTCTCCCACCCACCCTCCAAACTCCTCCACCCACCCACCTCCCCCCCCCACACAGACACCCTTGTCCCCAAAAGCACTCTCCCTGGGAACATGCCCTGCCCTTGGATAAAGAGAGAGGCCAGTAGATTTGCAGTTTATTCTCCCCCCACATCTTTTAAGGTACAACCCTGCCCTAGTAGGAGGAGCAGGGACCCGCCCGACAGACCAAGAGGTCAAGGGTCAGTGACTGCTGGTGAAGCCAGCACTGGGGTTGGCGGGGAGCAGGGTTGGGGATGGGGGTGGCAGCTGGAGAGCCCCAGGAGATTTGATCATCAGGCCCTCCCTGGTCTCTCACTTAACGGAGATGTGGCTTGCCAGGGTCATACAACAGCCAGAGAGAATTGAGCCCGATCCAAGGCCTAAAAGAATCAGTCAAAGGCCAGGCCGTAATTCCAGAGAGCCAGGCTTCATTCATTCATTCATTCATTCATTCAAGATAAACCCAGTGCCATCCTTGCTTTCCAGATCTTTCTGATTCTTATGGGGCCAGAGCCAATACCCCATCCCTCACGCTGACCCCCAGTCCCTTCATGGGGTTAGGTGAAGCCCATGGCTTAAGGTGGGAAAAAACCTGGGAAATGACAGGCAAAGGGGAGGCCACCTTTCCAGGGATACAGACCCAGACTCCAAAGCACATGAAACAAACCAATGGGCTGAGAGTCCTGAAGATTCCAGAGCACAGGGGGGAAAGGTTCCAGAAGGCAGAAGGAAGCAGGAAGGCACGGGACTTGAACAGTCCAGAAATTTCAACGTGCTTTAGAGAGCTAAGAGAAAACTGAAAGAGTCCACAAGTGTGGTAAAGGCACAAAAGGTTGAAAGGGGGAGCTAAGTGTAGGCTTACCAATCCTGCTGGCAGGTGAGTCCCTAGTAAGGAGAAAGGAAAGTGGGAGTGCTGGGTAAGGGGATCTGCCGTCCTAAAGGCCCTAAAGGATTTCTACAAACAGTGCGTTTGTTTGTTCCCACCTCGGGGTGGAACCCATAGAATACCATGATGTTAGCAGTCCATGCTACTGAAGACAAGGGTGAAGTTAATGTTACTCTTTGTAAGAAAAAAGGATATATCATTGGTCCCCAGATGCTATTTACAGAAAATTTTTTTTGAGGTGTCACCTATGTAAAGACCTGTACATTGGTCTGAGCTGGCTGATGACTGGCCATTGGCTTTCCTATTTCTGTGCAGTTGGCGAGATTTTTTTTTGAGCAAGGAAGGGAAGCGGCAAGTGCTGTGCACCTCACAAAAATGGCCACACGGTAAAATAAGGCCATGTCCCTTCCGTGCTTGCCAGCTCCCAATGGCTGCCCATTGTGATAAATCCAAATTCCTTAAATGCCACCCACAAGCCCCGAGTGTGAGATCTGGCTCTAGCCCTTCTCTCTCCCCTCCACCCACTTAGTGCAGCTCCACTGGTCTCCTTTTGCTCCTCGAACCAGCAGAGCTGTGTCTGCCTCGATGCTCTTGAGGTTCAAGTGTTGCTGTGGTCTGAATGTTTGCATCTCCCCCAAATTCATATGTTCAAACGCAATCCCCAGTGTGATAGTGTTGAGAAGTGAGGCCTTTGGGAGATTGGTGCTCTTATAAATGACAGCCTGAGGGAGCTTGTTCGCCCCTCCTGCCATGTGAGGACACAGAGGGTACTGTCTATGAGGAACAGGTCCTTACCAGATATCAAATTTGCTGGCAGCTTGATCTTTAACTTCCCAGCCTCCAAACTGTGAGTAGTACATTTCTGTTGTTTGTAAATTGCTCACTCTAGGTATTTTGTTATAGCACCCTGAGCAGATCAAGGCAAATGTGATACGCCGGCTATTCCCTCTGCTTAGGATGCCCTTCCCATCTCCCCAGTCCCCATCTGCCCCCTACTGTGCTTGTCCTTGGCTCCTTCTCATCCTTGAAGTGCAAGGGAGACCTAGGAAGAGGCCCTCCTTGCGCAGGGGCGGTGGAAGGCCTTGCTGCCCATAACCCTTCTCCTTAGTGCTTAGATCAACCCCAAACTATCTATTGTCCGCTTGTTTAGGGTCCCCTCATGTGCCCCCAATCCATGTTAGAATGCTCCTTCGTGGAGGCTGAGGCCTTAGCTGTCCTGTTCACTGTGAGGGAAGCCCTGCCTGGCAGAGCACCTGACACTCGGTAACCACTCAGCAAATATTTGCGGAATGAATGAATAAAAAGTCTGCTGATCTGAACTTACCTGAGTGAAAATCCAGGGCTCAATTTCCAAAGAAGCAAAGACAAGAATCTTCAAACACTCCCCATCGTTCTCCTTCCACCAGTTGAGCCTCCATCCATCTTGTTTCCCCTTCCCCCCTCTGCCCCTTCCCTCCGTCCCTCCCTTCCTTTCCTTCCTTCTTTCGGAGGTTCACCAGCACCTGCTCTGGGCCAGCCTTGGGCTAGGTGCTGTGTGCTGGGCCCACCTTCCCACCCACTCTGCTCTCAACTGACCTCGTACAGGGGCCCCTCAAGTCACATCCCGCACGCAGTCACCCACAGGCACCCCTTCTGTGTGGGCCTTCATCGAGACTGAGCCCCGAGGTCAGAACACCCTGGGAAGGGGAAATGAAGGACTTTCCAAGGCCCTGGCTGTGGCTATGCCTTTCCTACCATATCTGTCCTGCTGGAAGCCAAAGTTCTTAAAAAACGTATACACTAAGTTTTTCATAAAATGAATGACAACCCAGCCTTGTCAGGCTTTTTGTTTGCGGCTCCAGGAGACTTAGCTGATTATGACCCTAGACTGCTTCCTTGCTCCTCTGGGCTTCAGGTTCAAACAAACAGTGGGCCCTCAAGGTCCCGTCTCATTCTAAACCTCCTGTGATTCCCAGCACATGAGTCCACTCAGGTTTGGTAGCAGCTGGGATGAGTCTAACATCACCCTCCACAGGCGCATCTCCTAGTGCGGACAACAAGCTCGATCCCATCACTCCAGGGTGTGTGGGAGAGTACCCACGCCGCTGGGCCAAGGTCACCCAGGATGGATCCCCTATTGCTGCACCTGCGGAGGGAAGCGGGGTAACCTGCCTCCCAGTGAAAGGAATGCTGTCCTGCAGGACAAGGCCATGGGGGCGGGGCGCTGTGAGATTGTGCAGGAAAGCACGGGGTGCTGTGAAAGGACAGAGCACAGGGGGGTAGGGGTGGGAGGAGAGACTAAGGTCCTTTCCCAGTGCTGTCAGTGAGTGGGATTTCAGAGATGAAATCATGAATTGGAAGGAGTATAGGGATACACTGGCCAGAGCATAGGAAGGGGACAAAGACTTGAGCAATGTCCCTGGAGATCCCAGCAAAAGGCTGTAGTTGGTCTCCAGAGGCATGGGGGAGGGGCGGAAGAGAGTGTTTGGGCTCTGGAATAGATCTGCTGACCCAGTTCTGGGGATCCTATGACCCCAGGGTCAGAAAGGAAGCCCTGCAGCATTTTCTGTTCTGCTCTTCTGGTCTCCCCGCCTTCTCTGAGGTCCTGCCACTGTAAGGGCGGCCTTGCAAAAATAACAGGAAAATACCTAATCCCACCATTTCCCCAGTAACAGTTAGAGATCAATCCTCTGAGTTCTCTCACTAACAGGGACCCTGCAGGAGTTCTGTTTTGCATAACTTCTGAAAAGAGCTGAATGGACGCAAAAGAGATGTAAACTCTCTCTTTCAAAATTGTTTTTTGAGAATCTGCGTTTACAGAGATCTTGAGTAAACAGCCGGAGAAGGAGCTGCAGCCTCAACCATATCTCGAGGACAGAGTCACATCTCCTGTGATAATCCCTTCTCCGTGGAAGGGCAGGAAACCAAGTATTGAACTTTGACATCCTTGCAGTTTTTGTTATCTACGTGCTGCCGCTTTTGTTATCAATTGACAGCCATCACTATTTTTTTTCTCTTTGTCCCCTTTAAAATCAGAGAGCCACCGGGCCTCGCTCCTGGCACCCCCTTCTCTTTCTTTGGGATGCCACGCCATCTCCCTTCTCTCCCCCCCTTTCCTCTCTCGTTCACTCTCTCATTCTCTCTGTCTTTCTAAGAAGATAAAATAAACCTTTTTACTTTTGTATATCTTAATCTCTGCATGAGAAATCTCTCTCCACCTGCACCGTGAGCACCTACTAGCCTTTCCACCCTATCAGCCACGTGGTCAAGGCATCCTCTCCGTGGCCAGCTCTCCAGGCAGCTCGGGATCAGAAGGAAGTCTGCACTCTTCCCCCACTGAGTTGTTACCCCTGCCTGCCTCCCGCCAAGTGTGGCAGGGCCCCGCTGTGCGTTCAGATTCCCCCAGCTCTCCCCCAGCAGTGAGAGGCTACAGCAGCCACACCCCACAGGCAAAGCCTCTGCAGCGAAGCAACAGCTTCCCTGGCAGCTGGGGAGAAGTGCTAATGAGGAGGGAGGTGTGGGGAAGGGCTGTGCCTGGCGGCCGTTGTAACAGTTTGCTCCTGTTGGCCCACGGGACCAAGGAGCTCACACAAGGAACATGTTTCTAGAGCGGAGAATGTTAATGCTAATAAAGAATGCATGTAAGTTTGTACCAGTCAACTCACAGAAAGTGCCCTGTGCAAGCCTTTCTAAAGCAAAGACCCCTAGAGGGGTGCAGCGGTCTGAGCTCAACAGAATGGTGACAAGCAGCCCAACCCAGAGGTCAAGTCTAGCCTTGGGGGCCACATAGACACGAAGGCTAAGACATGCCTCTACCATGGCTAAGGCCCCCATGGAGGACACAGACCAGGCCCAGCTCTTCTGCAGCCCCTGCCCTTGCACCCGAGTCCAAAGCGAAAGAAAGCCCTTCTGTTTGTTTCCCAGGGAGGGAAGGGATGCAGTAAACCCTCTGGCACACCAAGGAGGTAACCAGCCACTGGACTGAAGAGAGGCAGGGACATATCCTGCCTGGAGTTCAAGCTGTTCCCATCCTGCAACCTTGCCCCAGGAGCAGTACAGAAGGGTTTTCTTATCTGGAAGGATCCCTGGAATACAGTGCAGACACCTGCCCCTGACCACCATCTCAGAGGCTTGCCCCTCACTATGGCCTCATCTACGGGCCAGAAGAGGAGAGAGACCCTGGAGTCCTCCATCCGGGAACCAGAGCCGGGCTCGGAAGGATGCAACAGCCACCAGGGCTTTTTCAGAAGCTACTGTGCGCACCCAGTGTCAGGCACGCAATCACAAGGCAGCAGCGGATGCAAAGAAGAATCAAGACACAGTCCCAGCCCATGGAGAGCTGTGTCTAAAAGATGAGACAAGTAGATAAAGTAGCTAACAGTAAATAAAGGCAGTGCATGAAGTCCCCGATGAGAGACGCAGTCCTTACAGCCAGGGACTGTGGGAAGTCAGGGCTTGATTAGCCAGCAGGTTTTGTTTTGCTGCAGGGACACGGTGAGGGAGAAGATTGGAACCCACAGGGTTGAGAGGCTAAGGAGGAGAAGTTGGGGAGAAAGTATGTGGCATCTCCCAGAGATAGAATAGTTGGGAAAACACAGAGATGTTCATAATTTTTTTCTTTTAATATATGATCCACTGGTTGTAAATAGAGATGTTTAAATGGGACATAGGGGAACATTTGCCCCTTGGATACCATGGAAAGTTCTCCTCGACTTCCCACAAAATCTTCGATAAAAAGGCCGAATCAAGGCCCTGAGTGGCCATGATTTGGGGTTGAATTAATGTGGAGGGCAGCTAGCAGATGAGGCCGGCTCAGAGGGCCGGAGCTGGGGTGGGCCAAGGGGGTCTGGACACTCCTGGGTGACAGCAGGAAGTGGGGGCTGACTCCCTGGAAGCGGGGGGCTCAGTCAGGAAGCAGGTGCTTGCCTGGGCCTCGAATGATGGTGAGGAGAGAAGGGGGAAGGCTGCGAAGATAGAGGGACCCTTAGAAGAAAAAACCGTAAGATCATGTGAAACTGCAATAAAGCCTCAAGCCCTGGACAAGTGAAGAAATGTTTTAGGGAGGAGGGTGGGGAGGAGGGGGTGGAGGGGACGTAAGTCACTGACCCCAGTCTCCCCAGGCCTGTGTGTCACGAATTTGACCTGCTTATCATCTCTCACTGAGGCTGACAAGTGCACCCCCCTACCCTGACAGGTGTCCTGACTTCAGTCTCCCCTCTGCTGATGTGTCCCCCACACATATCAACACTAGAATAATCTTTTTAAAAGTGCAGCTCCCATTGCCTCATGCACTCTTATGTAAGGTCCTTCACTGACCTCCTCATCACCCACCCCCCAGAATTAAGCCGAAACTCCAGAGCAGGGCATGGAGCACCCCAGTCATCTTTCTCAGATCATCCATAGTTCCTTCCCCCTCACCCCTCACACCCCATCCCACTGAACCTCACGCAGTTCCTCTAGCACAGCCTGCATTTGCTCACCACAGGGCCTTTGCACATACTTCCTCCTTTGCCTGGGGTGCTTCCCCCAGCTGATTGCCAGCACCCAGGAAGCCTCCTGTCCTGTGACCCTCCCTTCCAGTCACTGTCTTCCCATTTCTCACAGGATCTCGCACCAGCACTAGGCCGGCACTTGCCACATTGTCTCATTGCCACCTTAGTTAAAGGACAGGACCAGGCCGTAATCTTCTTTGCAGCCCAGCACACAGCACAGGGTCTGGCTCATCACTGGCATTTAGAAAATGAATGACTGAATTTGAAACTCAAAACGGCTGGCATAGAAGGTACCCTTAGGGGAGTCTGTCCAGCTGACAAAGCCACTTCTTTCTCTGGGAACTGCCCCAGTCACCAACTGGGCCACAGGTGGACATCTGACCGAAGCTGGGCCAAATGGACTCCCTCTAGGAAAGAGGAATTGACTCCAGAGAAGGCGGTTTGTTTCTGGAACTACATATCATGTACACTCTGGAACTGTGTGGCACGAGTACTGCCCCCTTTCAGCTGGACAGTGGAGAAGGTCACTCCTTAAAGAAAGGGAAGTGACCATCCAGAGGGTTTCGGATGGCTTTCTGAGTCCCAATCCCAGCCCTCTCCTGAGACCATGATGGATTCCTGCCCCGAGGTCCTGTGACACATCCCTGTTTATCAGTAGCCTGTCCCTTACTCTGTGAGTTTCATGAGGTTTCTGTTGCTTACACCGTCCTAGCCACACAGGACTGTGTGTGGCTTTGCCCTCGGCAGAGTTGCTTGGGGTTTCTTTTCTTCAAAAAACTTTTATTTTAATACATAAAGTATACTCAGGCATAGATTAGACTTTAAATTGCACATACGCACGCACAACCAGCTTTATATTAATAATCTGCAGAGCCCAGAGCAAAATGAAAATGTGAGATCCTTTGTTCAAAAAGAAGTACTGTTAAAGGCACTAAAATATAAAGCTTTTTCCTTTCCTCTGCAGACTGTCTCTTGACTTTTCATAATGTTTATTTTCTATTTAATGTCTTCCTAAGTAAAGAAAAATTAAAATTTTAAATTATTAGCATGCATTCTGCCATTCATTTTTCTATTGTGCACTGCCCATATGCAGAATCACCAGAATTATAACCATCTGTGTTTCTTGGCTCCTCTCAGAAGGTACCTCAAGCTGGGCAGAAGATGTGAGCTGAAGTTCCCTTTGGCATTGAACTGTCCAAGGGAACGCTGCACCAGGCACAAGGATAGAACTCACTTGCAGCCAAGTGTAGAGCTCCCAGGGGTCCTGCCAGTTTGACAATGGTTGGGTTCCCCTTCCCACCAGCCATCAGGCCTGTACACTGTGCCTGGGGCAGGATCAGGAAGTTGAACCAGGCAGATCCCCTTCCAATGAGCTGGCTGCCCCACAGCAGACGGGTGGCTCTCGGGGTTTTTAAACCTCTACACCAAGATGTGCTCAGTATCTGGTGGGCAAGAGACTTACCCTCCCTCATTTGCCATTACTGAATGTGTGATGCAGCTGCCAGCCAGGAACAGAGATGGCCACCATTTTGCCTGGCTCTGAAACTCCACAGAGCGAGCACATCCCACTGTGACCTTTCCTGCATGCACACCAGGCCCTGGCCAGAGGCAGAGGGCAGCAATGTTCACTGGGTGAGGCAGGGGAAGGTGGTGTCCAGGGTGCCAGGGGGCTGGAAAGTGGGTGCCAATGAACCCACCCCAGGGAGGTGGGTAGGCGTTGGGAGCCAACACCATGCATGAGCCATGGCTGCAAACCTGTGGCACAGGCACTGATGTTCCATCCAGCTTCACTTACAAAACACACATCCAAAGATAAAATCAGGAATTTCAGAGCAGCCGCTACAGGGCATCAAACCCCAAGTTCTGGGCCCTTCTGACCATGGAGCCCTGTGTGACTATGCTGGTCATTTGCCCATGAAATTGACCCTGTACACATGAAGAAGACCTCTAAACCTCATTCAATAACAGTTTAGGTGCTGAAGCTGAAACAAAAGAAGGAAACCACACCTCACTTCACATTAGAAAAGCATAGAGCTTCCAGACCCACAGGCCAGGAACACCACTCACACCTCACCCGAGACCAAACTAAAGAACAGATGCCTTGGCCTTCCTCATCCCAGACTACAGAACAGAACAGAAGCCGTGGTATGTATGGATGAACTGGAATTCAATTTCTGAGCACGAATTTCGGCTTTATGCCACAGTTAACACTTTATAATGCCTTCAGCTATTCAAAGAGTATTTCATGAAAGATAGAACAATATCAGAGCAGCAACGAGGAGGAAACATTAATAGTTTCCTTTGCCCAAATAACTTCGACTTCCATGGCTTATCACTTCAACACGAGCTTCACTTCCTGGAGGCTTATATAAAAAACTTTCTGTTGGCATTAGCTCCAAACAAGGCCATTCGTATTTCTGGCATCTTTTCCTGGGCTGAGAGATCCAGTCGACTTTCCAAGGTATTGGAAACCTTGATTCTCTGATTGCCGCTGTAGACCTCCACGCCTCCAGCTGCGTCCACAGCCAGGTATGCTTCTTGATCAATCTGGACCTCCACATCTTTTTGAGAAACCATCATGTATTCGGGGATGGCTCTTTCGACCGCAGCCTCTATCAGGAGGAGGTCCTGTGGCCTGCAGCGCACGATCATCACAGGCTCCAGCAGTCGGAGCAGAGCCTGGAGCACGAGTTTATCCAGCAGCTCCTGGTAGATGTCTGGGTCCTCCACAATCTTGCTAAGTCTCAGCTTTGCATCGTGCAGCAATTCTGAGATGAGGTCATCTCGGGCTCTCAGGACTTGCAGCCTTGCCTGATTCCTCATGGTGGACATCTGGATTTTCTTCTGCTGCTCTATCTGCTTCTCCTTCTTCTCATAGTACTCCATGATCTTCAGTCGTTGGGTTTGCACAAGGCGTCCTTTTTCAATGTTAAATTCTTCCTCAGCCTTGGCGTCTATTTCCTCTGCCTTTTCATTGGCTTCCTGCTCAATGAAAGCCATCATGTGCTTAATCTGCTTCTGCACATCGACGTCACTCAGGGCCATGGCTGCTTTCAGAAAGGGAGGTGAAGGGAGAGCTGGTAGACTCTCTGGTTCCTTTGATTTAGGGCAGAGTTTCAGGAGTGTCTTCAGAGTTCCACTCCCTCAGCTGCAGAGTGCACAAGACGGGGAGAGAGAAAGTCAGAGCCTAAAGAGAAGGGTCATGGAGACCATATATACAGCTCTCATTTCACAGATGAAGAAACTGAGGCCCAGAGAGGGAGAACAATTTGTCCAAGGTCATAGTCTAGAAAAACAGAGGCTTGAACCTGGGTCTCCAGAATTCCATCCCTGCTACACTCACTGTCTTTTTGTCAACAAATAGTAATGAGACACTTAGGGAAGACCTACCCAGAAGCTCTCCAAACCTATCCAGAAGCTCTCTGATGGCCTAAGATTCAGATAACAAACCAACAGAATAGAAATACAAATTAATACGTAAATGGAAAGTGTATCCACATTTTGGGTGGAGAGGCCTGGTGAAAGTTTTAAGAAACTGATGGTCAGACAGGATTCAATCTAGAAGGTGCCTGGGGTGGAAGAGTTTCAGGAGCCCTCCAATGATACAAAAACGTAGAGTAGTATGAGGCAGATAACGGCACCTTGAAAAGAGCTGGGAGGTAGGAGGAGTTGAGGGTGTTTGCAAAGCTGGGTGTGTATCTGAATCACCTGGGGGATCTTTAAGAAATATAGCTTTCTGGGCCCCACCCCACACCTACTGAATCAGAATCTTTACCAATAGGGTCTGGGAATCCAAATCTTTAAAAGGTTCCCTGGGATGCTCAACAAACTCAGGAAAATGATGTATGAACAAAATGAAAATATCAACAAAGAGATAGAAATACAAAAATGAACCAAACGGAGCTGAAGAATGCAATTACTGAACTGAAAAACTTCACTGGAAGAGTTCAACAGCAGACTTGATCAAGCAGAAGACAGAATCAGTGAACTTAAAGACAGGTCATTTGAAATGATCCAGTCAAAGGAGTAAAAGGAAACAAAGAGTGAAGAATGCCTAAGGGACCTATGGGACACCATTAAGAGAACCAATATATACATTATTGGAGTGTCAAAAGGAGAAGATTGAAAGAAAAGAACAAGAAACTTTTAAATATGTAATGGCAAAAAGCTTCCCAAATCCAGGGAAGGAAATGGATAATCAGATTCAGGAAGTCTAATGGACTCCAACTAAGACAAACCCAAAGAGCTACATATTGAGACACATTATAAAATTGTCAAAAGTCAAAGACAAAGAATTTTGAAAGCAGCAAGAGAAAAGAGTCTTGTCATGTTTAAGAGAGCTTCTATAACACTACTTCTGTAATACTTAGCAGTTACCTTGCAGTCCAGGAAGGAGAGGGATGATATGCTCAAACAGCTGAAAGAAAAAAAAAAAAAAACTGATAACCAAGAATACTATATTTAGAAAAACTGTCCTTCAAAAATGAAAGAAAAACAAAGACTTTCCTAGATAAACAAAAGTGGAGGAAGTTCATCACTACTAGATCTGCCTTACAAGAAATGCTAAAGGAAATCTCTCAATTTGAGATGAAAGGACATGAGACAGCAACCTGAAAGCATACGAAAGTATAAAGCTCACTGCTAAAGATAAACATATTGGTAAATACAGAATACTATACTACTGTAGCAGTGGCATATAAATCACTTTTAATTCTGGTACAGAAGTTAGAAGACAAAAGTATAAAAAGTAACAATAACTATGAAAATATGTTGGTAGATACATAATTTGAAAAGATGTAAATTGTTTCATCAATAACGATGTGGTGAGGGGAAAGAGTTTTTGTACCTGATTGCAGTTTAGTTGTTATCAGGTTAAAATTAATTGCTATAATTAGAAGATATTTTATGTAAGCCCATGGTTGCCACAAAGAAAATACCTATAGAAGATGCACAAAAGAAAGTGAGAAAGGATTGAAGCATGTTGCTACAAAAAAATCAGTGAAAACACAAAGATAGTAAGAAAGGAAAAGGGAGGCAAAAAGCTATGAGACAGAAAACAATTAATAAAATGGCAAGTCAGTCCTTCCCTGTTAGTAATTACTTTACATGTAAATAGATTAAATGCTCCAATCAAAAGATATGAAGTAGCTGAATGGATAAAACATTAAGATCTCACTATATCCTGTCTAGAAGAGACTCCTTTAGAGTTAAGGATATGTGTAGGCTGAAAGTAAAGGGATGGAAAAAGATATTCCATACAAATAGTAACCAAGAGACAGCAGGGATGGTCATACTTATATCAGACAAAATAAACTTAGAGTCAAGAACAGTCACGAGAGACAAAGACATTATATAATGATAAAGGGTCAATTTACCTGGATGATAGAACAGTTATAAATATAATGTACCCAACATCAGAGTACTCAAATATATGAAACAAACATTGACAGACTTGGAGGAAGAAATAGCAATACAATAATAATAGGAGATTTCAATACCCCACTTTCAAAAATGGATAGAACATTCATACAGAAGATCAGTAAGGAAACAGAGAAGTTGAACAATACTATAGACCAAATGGACCTAACGGACATATACAGAACATTCCACACAACATATTCTTCTCCAGTGCACATGGAACATTCTCTAGGATATATCACGTTAGGTCACAAAACAAGTCTTAATGAATTTAAGAAGATTGAAATCATATGAAGTATCTTTTTCAACCATAATGGAATAAAACAAGAAATCAGTAGCAGAAAGAAAACTAGAAAAATCACAAATACGTGGAAATTAAACTACACACTCATAAATAACCAAGAGTTAAAGAATAAATCAAAAGAGAAATTAGGAAATGTCTTGAGACAAATGAAAATGAAAATACAACATACCAGAACTTATGGGATACAGCAAAAGCAGCTCTAAGAGGGAACTTTATAGCAGTAAACACCTACATTAAAAAAGAAAAAAGATCTCAAATAAATTACCTAACTTTACACCTCAAAAAGTAGAAATAGAAGAAATAACTAAGCACAAGGAAGAAAATAATAAAGATCAGAGCAGAAATAAATGAAATGGAGAGTATAAAAATAGAGAAAAATCAGTAAAATTAAGAGTTGTATTTTTTTAAAAGAAATAATGTTATCAGAACTTTAGAAGACTAAGAAAAAAAGAAGACTCAAATAAAATCTGAAAAGAAAGAGCAGACATTACAACTGATACCATAAAAAAGGATTATAAGAGGCTACTATGAACATTTATTTGTTAACAAATTGAATAACCTAGAAGAAATGCTTTCTAAAAGCATACAACCTACCAGGAATGACTCATGAAGAAATAGAAAATGTGACCAGGCCTATAACTAATAAGGAGATTGAATCAAAAACCTCCCAATGAAGAAACACCCAGCACCAGATGGCAACACCGGTGAATTCTACTAAATATTTAAAGAAAAATGCCAATCCTTTTCAAGCTCTTCTAAAAAAATTGAAGAAGAGGAAACACTTCCAAACTCATTTGATGAGGCCAGCATGACCTTGGCACTAAAGCCAAAGACGCTACAAGAAAAAAAATTTTTTAAGCTATAAGCCAACATCCCTGATGACTATAGATAAAAAAAAAAAATCCTCTACAAAATACTAACAAACTGAATTCAACAGTCTGTTAAAAGGATCCCATGAGTGAGATTTATCCCTGGGATGCAAGGATAGTTTGACATATGAAAATCAGTCTGATATGCCACATTAACAGAATGAAGTATAAAAATCACAATTATCTCAATAGATGTCAAAAAAATTTGACAAAATTCAACACCTTTTCATGATAAAAACTAAGAATAGAAGGAAACTGTCTCACCATAAT
Source organism: Avahi laniger (assembly GCA_963575035.1). Classification (NCBI taxonomy): domain Eukaryota; kingdom Metazoa; phylum Chordata; class Mammalia; order Primates; family Indriidae; genus Avahi; species Avahi laniger. The sequence continues at coordinate 24,161 of CAUYSK010026257.1, forward strand.
AAAGACCATTTATGAACAGTCCATAGCTAATATCATACTCAATGATGAAAAACTGAAAGCCTTTCCTCTAAGATCAGAAGCAGAATAAGGAGGCTCACTCTGGACACTTCTATTCAAAATAGTATTGCATGTCCTAGGTAGAACAATTAAGCAAGAAAAAAATTAATAAATGAAAGGCATCCAAATTGGAAAGGAAGAAGTAAAATGATCTCTGCTTGCAGATGACATGATCCTATATGCAGAGAACCCTAAAGATTCCACACACAAAAAAACTGTTAGAACAAATAAATTCAGCAGAGTTGCAGGGTGCAAAACAACATACAAAAATCAATTGTTTCTATACACTAACAATGAACAATCTGAAAAGGAAATTAAGAAAATAATTCTATTGACAATAGTATCAAAAAAATACTTAGAAATAAACTTAACGAGGAGATGAAAGACTTGTTCACTGAAAATTGTAAAACATTGCTGAGATAAATAAAGACACAATTAAATGAACATTCCACCTTGACAGATTGGAAGATCTAATATTTTTAAAATGTCCATACTAACCAAAATGATCTACAGATTCAGTGTAATCCCAACAGTTATTTTTGCAGAAATAGGAAAAAAAGAAATCCTTATATTCATGTAGCATCACAAAGGACTCCAAATAGCCAAAACAATCTTGAGAAAGAATAACAAAGCTAGAGGTCTCACACTTCCAAAGCTAACGTAATCAAAACAGTATGGTACTGGCATAAGGACAGACATATAGACCAATGAGACAGAATGGAGAGCCCAGAAATAAACCCTATATTTACAACCAAATGATCTTCGACAAGGGTGCCAAGACAACACAATGGGAAAAGGATAATCTCGTCAATGAATGGTGGTGTTAAAACTGGATATCCATATATCAAGGAATGAAATTTGATCCTTATTTTCGACACACACAACAATCAACTTAAAATGGATTAAAGACTTTAACATAAGGCCTGAAACTATAAGCTCTTGGAAGAAAACATAGAGAAAATTTCATAACATTGGTCTTTGTAATGATTTCTTGGATATGACACCAAAAGAACAGACAAGTAAAGCAAAAATAGACAAATGGGATTACATCAAATTAAAAGGCTTCTGTGCAACAAAGGAAATAATCAACAGAGTGAAAGGGCAACCTATGGAATGGAAAAAATATTTGCAAACCATGTATCTCATAAGGAATTCCTATCTGAAATATATAAGGAACTCCTACAACTCAATAGCAAAACAACAACAACAACAAAATACCCAAAGTACTTGATTAAGAAATGGGCAAAGGACCTAAGTGAACATTTCCCCAAAGAAGTCATACAAATGGCCAAGAGGTACATGAAAAGATGCTCAACATCAGTAATCATCAGGGAAATGCAAATCAAAAGCACAGTGAGACATCACCTCATACCTCACACCTGCCATTATAAAGACAAAGGAAAGAAAAAGAAAACAAGTGCTGGCAAAGTTGTGCAGAAACTGGAACTCCTGTGCACTGTTGCAGGGAATGTAAAATGGTGCAGCCACTATGGAGCACAATATGGAGGTTTCTCAAAAAATTAAAAACAGAGTTACCATATGATCCAGCAATCCTGTTTCTGGGTATTTATCAAAAAGAATTGAAAACAGGATTTCAAAGAGATATTTTCACAGCATTCATTGCAGCATTATACACAAGAGCTAAGAGGTAGAACAACCTAATGTTCATTGACGGATGACGAATAAAGAAAATGTGGTATATACACTAAATGGAATATTATTCAGCCTTAAAATGGAAGAAAATCCTGTCATATGTTGCATCATAGATGAACCTTGAGGACTTTATTCCAAGTGAAATAAGCCAGTCACAGAAGGATAAATACTGCATGATTCCACTTACATGGGTTATCTAAAGTAGTCAAACTGAGAAGGAGAGAATAGGATGATGGTCGCCAGGGCCTGGGGGGAAAGGGAAATAGGCAGCTGCTGTTCAACGGGTGTGCAGTTTCAGTCGTGCAAGATGACAAAGTTCTGGAGCTCTGTTGTACAACAATATGCACGTAGTTCACAGTACTGTACTGTACACTTAAAAATTTAAGAGGGTAGTTTTCATGTTATGTGTTTTTGAACACACAGATGTACGCACACGTGCACACACACACACACACACACACACACAAAAGGATGTCCCAGAAGGAGGTACCACTCAATGAGCTTGGTGGAAAAACGACCTAGTGCTCATGAAAAAGGCCAAGCCCTTGGGTTCAACCTTACAAACTGTCATTGAAAGTTAAAAAGAAAATTATTTAGTTAATCTACTCCCCATTATTTAAGGACATATTCTTTTAAAAACTGCATTTTTGTAAAGAGAGCAAAACATTCTCCGCTCCTAAATAAGACAAGTCAATTAATGATTAAAAAAAAGACGGTTCCTGAGTAACCATGCTGATCACTGGCTCTGGGAGCCATCGTCAACGAAAGCAGAAAGAGTGAAAGATCCAGGAAGCTCCAGGTTATGTGTGTGGAGAAAAAAACATACCAGAGAACACTTACCAGTCCCTCGCCAAGGGCCTGCTCTGCTCCGGCGCCGGGAGTCTGCGTGCAGAATGTGGAACTCGGAACGCACCCTGGAACCTGGCACTGTTGCTTCCCTCTTTGTGCAGACGACCCTTGCAGGCTGACTGGGCAGTGTGAATCCAAAGAGCCAGGCTGTCACTGGGGAAGGCTGGCCAAGTCTGCCACGAGGAGGCCAAGAGGGATTTCCTTGGCACCCGAGCCGTGGCCGGGGTTGTCCTGGCACACTCAGAATCTCAATGAAGTTGGCACACGGTGGGCTTCAGCTCTGGGGTGGGCTCATCTCAACAGATACGTGTGTGGACTCAGGCAGCCAATTTGTTAACTTTCAAATGAAAAATACAGCTGTCATGTTGGCAGATCATGGCCTCCTTTCCCTGTATGTGAGTTACACGTGAGGCCAAAGCCAGTGGTTGTTTAATCAGAAACCAGCACAAGCAAAATCTACCAGATGGTCTTTAAGGGAGCCACACTCACCACGGGGGCTGCCATGCTCAGGCCCATGAGGGAGGACAGTCTCTCCATGCCCACACAGGCCTGGCTGGGCATCGCCAGCCTCCACAGCTCGGGCCATGCTGCCAGACTGTTGGAATTCAGATCCTACTTCTGCATTTACCATCTGTACGACTCCGGCAAAGCGGTGCAGCCCTTGAAGCCTCAGTTTCCTCGTCCGTCTAATGTAAATAATAATAGCACCCACATCCTAGGATTATTGTGAGGATTAAATGAGAGAAATCAATGTTTAGCACAATGCTAGGCCCACAGTTAATTTTCATGCCTGGTAGTCGTGATTACTATCATCGCTACTATTAATATTATTATTGTTATCCCTTCTCCTATGATTTAGGCTTCTTTCCTCATCACAGTCAGAGAACCTGTGAATGATTCGATTTCCACTCACTTAAGCAGAAGTATATCCTAGTCTTGCTTCCTTGCCTTAAACTTAGTAGCCCTGCCTGGAGCTTAGGGACCACCCCCCCCATACTTCATGGCACCTTTGCCCAAATCTCAGGTGGCCACCATATCCTTGGTGACGGTGGGGGAAGTTCCCCAACCCTGGGGCTCTGGGCTGGGGATGAGGTGGAGTCACCTTGCAGCCTGTCACGCATCCCTGTCCCTGAATCTGCAGTCCTGAGCTCTCATGCCCCTCCCGGCACCTCCACTTCTAAACAGCTCACTAGTGCTGGGCTTGAAGGCAGCTGCAGGGTGGGGCAGGGTGGTCAGGATTGAGCAAGTGTCTGCAGGAACGTGCGTGCCGTGTAATGTGTCTGGCAGATGTGACTTCCAGCCTGTCTGGGATGGGAATTACAAGCCCACATGTGCCTGTGGCTTGAGCAAATCCTACAAAACAAACCAGGAAATGGGAAATGCATACGTCTGCTCTTGCGTGAAGGTCCGGACCACTCCACTCCCCGAGGCGGGCTTGCACTGCAGGCGGCATCCCCCTGCCTGTGCTTGGGGCTGGGGGCCACAGGTCGGCCTCTCCAAGCCAGACTTACCTCCCATAAAGTCTTCACTACGGGGCCTCTTTGTTGCCCCCAAACATCAGGCTCAGTCCCACGTAACACCGTTGGCTCATACTGTTCTCTCTGCTAAAACACACTGCTCCGCTCCCCTCCACTCACTAAATAAATCCCACATTCTCAGGCCTAGTTTAAGCCCCACCTTAAACCATCTTGACCTCTGGACTCCTCCTCAAAATGACGACAGCGTGGCCTGTTTTCCAGACACAACTCGGAGGTGGAGTCAGTGTCCTTTGTTGTTCCAGTTATTAATATTTTTGCTTTCTCCAGGAAACTTTGAGAATAAGAATCTCCTTCCCAAGGAGGGCTGGGTGCAGATAGGTGCTCCTTAAACATGGATTGAGGTAGGAGGGATGATTTCCTTTTTTTGCCTTTTTTATTGTGAAACATGATACACACTCAGAAAAGTGCATAGAATGTAAATGTACGGCTTAATGAATTAATATGAGGCAAATATTCTGTAACTACCACTAGGTCACGAGATAGAACATTGCCGGGATCCCAGAAGCCCCTCCATATGGCCTGGGGGAAGGGGACAGTGCCCAGCGGGTGACTGTGTATTTGTGGGCATAGGAAGAGTCCTTAGAGGAAACCCGAACTGGAAGATCTCTTTTCTGGGGCTGTGCTACCTGAGCCTGCGTGCCCCCTGGGGGACACACGTATCCACAGCACCGCCAGAGGAAGAAAGGCAGCAGTGTGCGGTGGGTAAAATGTGTCTGTCAGCCTGGAGCCTGCCCAGACCCTGAAGCAACCGTTCATTTCAGCTGGGATTTGTAAGCAAGTCTGAGGTCAGACGTGTCTGGGTGTGGGCTCTGCAGCCCCGGCCAAAAGGGAAGCAGCGGCCAACGTGGCCCTCCAGACACTTAGAGATTGTAGAGTGAGGAAGGGAAGGGGCTTTCCGGAGCTGGGAGCACAGGGCAACTTGCAGGGCCCAGGAAACGAGTGGGAACATTCACAGGAATAATGACTCCTTTGGGGATTCCAAATATTAAATATGTGGGAAGAGGGCATCCCCTTTTCTGTCTTTCAAGAAGTTTTGTTGAACACCTACTATGTGCCTGGCACTGTGAGGGCACCAGAAATAGAGAACAAGGCAGATTCCAGGTCTGCCCCCCAAGCCCACAATGTAACAGTAGAGGAACCCATGAGCAGGTAATCACATTGCAGTTGGTGTGTTAGGAACCAGCAATTTCAAGAAGGCTAAGAGTGAAGAGGTCCCATCCCTAAGCCTCTCTTCCCAGCTCATCATGGCTCTTTATAATGCATTGCCCTGCAGACAGTGAAACCCGATAGTGGGTGGTTTGAGAATTTCCACCAGTAACAATAGAACATCAGTGTGGAGAGAGGTGGATGGAGATGAATAAAAGGACATAAATCAATTTAGGAAAACTCAGACAAGAAAATGAGGTTTCAGGGAACATCGACAAGTCACTTGGTAAAGGTAGAAAGTTGGTAGTGTTCACTAAGGAGAATGTATCCGAACAGACAAGAATCGATCAGGTCTTAATGAAGACCCAACTCTAAGCAATGCCTTGGGGTTTCCAGAGAGGGAGTGATACTGTGGGCATGGGGTCAGGCAGGCAGGAGCAGTAAAGACGGGCATTGAAGGATGGACCTCTGGCACAGTGGAAAGAAGAAAGACAGTCTAGCCAGGGAGAATGCAGTGGGCACAATGGTGGGAAGAGGTAGGAGGTCTGGATACAGGTTAAACAGGTTTGCGTTGCAGTGAGACTGGGGACGGTTGGAAATGTCAGCCTGAGAGTTGGGGCATTAGGCAAAAGAGCCCATCAAAGGCTCTGAGCAGGGTTGTAACCTGGCCAAACCTGGGTTCAGAAAGATCAGCCTGGCAGTGGCAGGGACAGGAGAGTCTGTCTATAAACCCAGTACTGGATGGAGACCATGAACAGATGAGGTCCCGGGTATGAGACAAGGTGTCAAGAGTGGAAGGAGATGTGTCCCAAGGTGTCAGGCTTGGGGACTCAGCGTCTGACCCACACAGGACAGAGCAGCTTGGCCCGGGGTGAGGGTGGGCGAAAGCAGGAACAGGCACCCTGCTCCCTCGGGAGCAAGCTGGGGAGAGAAAACAAGAGCAAGAGAATGCATTGGTCTGGAAGTAACAGGAGACACCTAGGGAGAAAATCAGAAGTGCCTGAAAAGCTTTGTCTCTGCTTCAGCTGCAGATGAGTAAGGGCCACATACAATTTTATTGCAAGGATTCCACCCCCAGTGGCAACGTGGGCTTTAATGCCTACAGGCAGGGGAAGAAACATTTCTCCCAAAATAATTTATGTTATTCACAACTTAATTTCTCCTTTTAAAACATCTGTAGGCAGGTAAGTTACTTCAAAGCAGTCAAGTTCTCCCCACGAGTCATTTGCTTCAAAGTTATGTAGCTAAAAGTTTCCAGCAGCAGTTTCTCCAAAAAGAAAAGCCCTTCAGCTCTATCCCTGTCTAAAGGGGCAAACACTACCTGTGGCCATGCCTCACTGCCTTAGAAAATGTGAAACGGGGGTTATAAGATCTGCTTTTTGGGGGCAAGCTGGAAATCCCATTTTAAAAGTAAAATCTGGCCAGGCGCAGTGGCTCACACCTATAATCCTAGCACTTTGGGAGGCTGAGGTGGGAGGATCACTTGAGGCCAGGAGTTGGAGGTTATGGTGAGCTATGATGGCGCTACTGCACTCCAGCCTGGGAGAGAGAGCAAAACCCTGTCTCAAGAATGAATAAATAAATAAACAAAAAATAAAAGTAACATCTTTCTCTTTTTTTGTTTGTTTTATTGTGGTAAAACATAACACATGTTGTGTTTGTACATAACAAATTTTTCCATTTAACCATTTTAAAGCATACACTTCTTTGGCATTTAAGTACATTCACATGGTTTTGCCACCATCACCACCATCTGTCTCCAGAACTTTTTCATCTTCCCAAACTAAAACTCTGTACTCATTAAATACTGACTCCACAACTCCTCACAGCCACTGACAACCACCATTCTACTTGTCGTCTCTGTGAATTTGACTATTCTAGGTACGCTGTAAGTGGAATCATATGATATTTATCCTTTTTTGACTGGCTTATTTCACTTCTCAGGATATCTTCAAAGTTCACCATGTTGTACATGTGTCAGAATTTTCTTCCTTTTTAAGGCTAAATAATATTTCGTTGTGTATATATATACCACATTTTATTTATTTATCTATCCATAGACACTGAGTTGCTTCTACCTCTTGGCTATTGTGAATAATGTTGCTATCAACATGAATGCACAACTATCTGTTCCAGTCACTGCTTTCAATTTTTGGGGTATAGAGCCAGAAGTGGAATTGCCGGATCATATGGTAGTTCTATGTTCAGTGTTTTGAGAAACCTCCATACCATTTTCCATAGCAACTGCACTAGTTTGCAATTCCACCAGCAATGCACAAGGTTCCATTATTTCCACATCCTTGCCAATACTTGTTGTTTTCTGTTTTTTTCTTTTCCATAATAGCCATGCTAATAGGCATGAAGTGGCATCTCATTGTGGTTTTGATTTACATTTCCCTAATGATTAGTGATATTAAACATCTTTTCATGTGCTTATTGGCCATTTGCATATCTTCTTTGGAAAATGTCAACTCAGGTTCTTTGCCCATTTTTTTTTTTTGAGACAGAGTCTCACTCTGTTGCCCTGGCTAGAGTGAGTGCCATGGCGTCAGTCTAACTCACAGCAACCTCAAACTCCTGGGCTCAAGCGATTCTACTGCCTCAGCCTCCCGAGTAGCTGGGACTACAGGCATGCGCCACCATGTCCGGCTAATTTTTTCTGTATATTTTTAGTTGTCCAGATAATTTCTTTCTATTTTTTTTAGTAGAGACGGGATCTCGCTCTTGCTCAGGCTGGTCTCGAACTCCTGAGCTCAAACAATTCATCCGCCTCGGCCTTCCAGAGTGCTAGGATTACAGGCGTGAGCCACTGCGCCCAGCCCTTTGCCCATTTTTTAATCATGTGGTTTGGTTTTTGTTGTTGCGTTGTCAGAGTTCTTTCTTTACCCCTCTGCGGTCCCGAGGACTCGGCCCCAGCTGCGTGGCAGGGTTCTCAGCCGGCAAACACAGCCCTGTCCCAGGGTTTCTCAAAGTGTGGACTGTGACCCGTTAGTGGGCTATGAGACCACTGAATAAAAAGAAATAAAACCAAATGGAATAGAAAATCCAGAATTCATTACAGGTAGTAAGGTTAAGTATTGTTTTATCAAACTTTACTTGTTATATGTACACACACAAACATAACATGTATATGAATGTTTTCTGGTTCACAATGAAAAACATATTTGTCACTGTCATTTGCAGTATAAAATATTTGAAAAACCTGCCCTAGAAGTTAACTGAACTCATCCTCCTTAGGAAGCAGTAAAGCAACCATCTATTGTTACTTAAGAAGATTCTTGGAAGGTCTCATGTACCCACTCAATCCACTTGTTAAAGCACTCACCCCCTAAATAAGGAGTGGGTGGGCGGGTGTGGCCCGAGATCCCAGCTACATGGTGTGTAGGTGGTTATATGGCTAATAGTTAGTGAGCACGCCGGTGTGTCGGGTAGACATGGGACATCACAGGATGTAACTCCTCTGAGGCAGGTCTCCCTTCTCCCCCTTCATGAGGGTAGGGACCAGGCCTTCCCTGAAATAGGAAGTCTCTCTCTACCTTGGAGGCTCCATGGGCAGCAGCTTGGCGTCACGAGAAGCACACTGGACTTGGCATCAGAGGTTCAGAGCCCAGTCCTGATGTCACTCAAAGGCTAGGCAATCTGGATAAATGCTCACAATCTGCCGGAATTCACCCCGATAAAGACACAAAACTGCATCTGTAAAATCAGGATGTTGATGAGGAGTCTGTCACCCTCAAGGTGGAGCTAAGGAGGTCAAATAACAGAAGGCACAAACAAGCTTGGTAAAGTGCTAGCTAGAATGTTAGATGTTGTCACTCGCAAAGCATCACCTCCCTGATCTCTCAACACTTCTCACAGAGTCTAGTATGTAGCAGTAGCTTAATATTAATAATAATGGTTTGTTAAACCCATGGATGAATGGACAGGTGGTCTGTCTCCCCACTAGAGACAGGAAACTGTCTCCCCTATAGACTGTCAACAGTCTAAGGCAGGAAAGAGGAATGGGAAGATCATGAATGCAAAGGAGACGCAGTGTCCTGCCCCCGAGGGACACCTTTGTTAGGTCCAGAGCCTGGAGGGAGACAAACGAAGCCTCATGTGTAGCAAAATGCTGTTTTATTTTGAACATCTGGGTGCAGATGGTTGGAGACCTAAGAGCATTCACCCCGAGGGAGCGGAAAGCCTTGGGTTTTATAGAGGGTATTTCGGTGGGGGTAGTGAGTAACACCTACAGAGATAGCGGAGGAAGGTAGCTTCCTCCTTATCAGGGGGGATAGGAATGCCAGCGTGGCTGCAGCTGCTTGTGGTCGAAGTTAGATTTATAACCTTGGACTCTCCAGACTCCTGCAGCATTTGTTGCACAGGCTTTATGATATTTTTGGGTTCCCACTCTAAGTAAACCCAACAACCTTCTCCTGTCCTGCCCACGTTGCTGGAAGACAGGCCTCAGGAGGAACCTCTTAACTGTAAGTTATTTGAATGAGTTTGTCTGGGGTCCTCTGGTTAAGTCTGTTCTACTCAGAGAGGTGACCTGGAGGTCCAGGAAGGCTCCCACCTGCCTAACTTACACTCTAATCAGGGATGACAGCGTAATGAACGCCTGGCCAACCAGAGCGGTGCTGCCTCAGTCAGAACAGGGTCCTGACCATCCTCTGCTCAGCCAGACAGTAACCCTTTAGATACTGAACCAGGGGGTCAGAGGGATTCAGGGAAAGGCCCCGGGTGATGGGGCACCCGAGGAGCTCAGAGCAGAGAGTGTTTAGCAACCAGCATAAAATTATTTCAGTATTTTCATAACCTGTTTGGTTACATTTTTGCAAAGGGATTAAAGGGTAAAAGTCCCACCTTTAACTGAAGGTCTCAGGAACACTCAGTTCAGACCACAGCTGCTCTGCCACACTCGTCTCCAGCATGCAGGGTGTCTCTGACTACCTACATTCAGAACCTTCTCCCCTTCCCGGTCTACCACGATCCCCTGGCTCCCTAGTGCCTGTGAGACACCAGGGTGGCTCCAGGAGGGGAGAACAGAAGCTGAGAGGAGGTTGCGGCCTGTGCACAGGGATGAGACGGTGGTGGCGGGTGGGGCAGGCAAGTTCCCAAACTCTGCCACTATCTCAGGGTGGGTCAGGCAACCACTGCTTAGGAACCTAGAACCAACATCTTCCTCCCTTCCCCAGCCCTCATTCAGAGGTCGAACAGCTTGTCCTTTAAGTCCTCACACACAAAGGTTCTCAATTCCCCATCTTTCCCTGGAGAGTAGGGTCACTGACCCAGCCCCCTCTCTAGGTGTTATTACAGATGATATAATTATCAATATGGTTGGGTTTAGGGCTATCATTTTGCTATTTGTTTTCTATGTATCTCAGCTGTTCTTTTTGCCTTTTTTCCTGACTTTCTTTTTTTGCTGGTGGGGTGCATTTTTGAAATTGAGGTGAATTTTACAATAACATAAAATTAACCATTTTAAAGTGAACAACTCAGTGGCATTTAATTCATTCAATATTGTTTAACTAGTACCTCTATTTGGCTTCAAAACATTTGTATCACCCCACAGGGGAACCCCATTAAGCAGCTGCTCCCCATTTTCCCCTCCCACCCTACCATGCCCAGCCCATGGCAACCACCAATGTGTATTCTATCTCTATGGATTTACTTGTTCTGAATATTTTGTATAAATGGAAACATACAATATGTGACCTTTTATGTCTGGCTGCTTTCATTTAGCATACTATTTTGGAGGTTGAACCACATCATAACATGTATCAGTACTTCATTACTTTTACGGCTGAATAATATTCCATTGTATACGGAAACATCACAATCTTTATGCACTCATCCACTGATGAACATTTGAGCTGTCTCCACCTTTTGGCTGCTGTGAATAGTATTTCTATGAACATGGCATGTACATGTATTTGTTTGAGTACCTGTTTTCAATTCTTTTGGATACATACATAGCAGTAGAATTGTTAACTTTTCAAAAACCTCCAAACTGTTGTCCATAAAGGCTGAACCATCTCATATTCCCACCAGCAATGTACACAGTTCCAGTTTCTCAACATTTTCATCAACACTCATTATTTTCCTTCCCTCACCCCTAATTGTAGCCATTCTAGTGGGTGTAAAGTGGTACCTCATTATGGTTTTTACTTTCATTCATCTAATGACTAATGATGTGGAACATCTCTTTGTGTGCTTGTTGGTTATTTGTATATCTTATTTGGAGAAATGTCTATTCAACTCCTTTGCCCATTTTAAAAACTGGATTATTTATTTTTTTATTGTTGAGTAGTAAGAGCTTTATTTTTAACATATTATGGATGCTAGACCAGATATATGACTTGTAAGTATTTTCTCCCATTCTGTATGTTGTGCTTTCACTTTCTTGATAATGTCCTTTGATGCAGAAATGTTTTTTTTTAATTTTGATGAAGTCTAGTTTTGTTTTTTCTTTTGTTGCTTGTGCTTTTTATGTCATATCTAATCCAAGATCATGAAGATTTATCCTTATGTTTTCTCCTAAGAGTTTATGGTGTTAGCTTGTGTTGAGGTTGTTCATTCATTTTGAGTTCATTATTGTGTATGTTGTGCAGTGAGAATCCAAATTCCTTCTTTTGTATGTGGTGATCCAGTTGTCTCAGCATGATTTATGGGATGGTCTTGGCTCCCTCCTGCCTTTTTTATTATTATTATTTCATTTTATCTTTACTATTGGCTCATTAGCTATATCTTTATTTTATATATTTGTATTTTTATAGTGAATGCTCCAGGTTTTACAATTTTTCCTAGTCTACCTTTGCTATAGTTTGAGTGAATGTATCCCTTCGAAATTCGTGTTGGAACTTAAACACCAAGGTGATAGTATTAAGAAGTAGGAAATTTGGGAGGTGATTTGGGAGGGCAGAGTCCTCATGGATGGGATTAGTGCCCTTATAAAAGGACTTAACAGTGTACGTTCGTCCCTTTTTTTGTCCCTTTTACCATGTGAGAACATAACACTTGTTTCTTCCCCTCTGGAGGATGCAGCAACAAGGCATCATCTTGAAAGCAGAAAGCAAGCCCTTACCAGACATGGAATCTGTCAACATCTTGATCTTGGACTTTCCAGTTTTAGAACTATGAAAATAAATTTCTGTTATTTGTAAATTACCCAGTCTAAGGTATTTTGCTCTAACAGCAGGAATGGACTAAGACATCAAATAATACTATACCGCTTAATGCATAATGTAAAGATTTTAGAAGATATATACGGATTTTATACATTTCTGGTTTTCCTTGGTGTTATTTTTGTTATAGATTTTATTTCCACATGTTATAAACCATGTAATATGCTGCTATTATTTTTGCTATACATGGTCCATTATCTTTTAAAGAAATTATTTAAATGAGAAAGAAATGTCTCATATTTACCCATATAATTGCCATTTCTGGTGCTCTTCACTTCCATAGATCCAAGTTTCCATCTGGCATCACGTTCTTTCTGCCTCAAGAACTTCCTTTAATATTTCTTGTGGTACAGATCTTCTGACTTAAAAAAATTCTTTAAGCCTTTTGTTGTCTAAAAAACACTTATTTTACCTTCAGTTGTGAAGGATATTTTTTGCTGAATGTAGAATTCTAAGTTGACAATGCTTTCCTTTTTTTTTATTCCTTTCATCACTTTCAATATGCTGTTCCATTAAGTTCTGGTTTGCATTGTTTCCGATGAGAAGTCTATAATTATTTCTATCTTTGTTCCCCTTTCCACTTTTAATTTTTTCTATGTATTACTGGTTTTGAGTGATTTAATTACAAAGTGTCTGTTTGATATGGTTTATTTTGTGTTTATCCTGCTTTGGATTTGTTGAGCTTCTTGAATCTGTATGTCTATAGTTTTCATTAAATTTGGAACATTTTTGGCCATTATGTCTTCAAATCATTACTCTCAGTTCTTTTCTGAGATTCCAATTATGTGTGTATGTTAAATCATTCGATGTTGTCTTATAGGTGATCGAGGTTCTGTGTTTGTTTCCCCTTCTTACCTTCCTTTCTTCCTTTCTTCCTACCTACCTGCCTTCTTTCTTTCTTTTTCTTTCTTTTCTTTCTTTCTTTTTTTCTTTCTTTCTTTCTTTCTTTCTTTCTTTCTTTCTTTCTTTCTTTCTTTCTTTCTTTTCTTTCTTTCTTTTCTCTCTTTCTCTCCTTCTTTCTTTCTCTCTGTACTTGGATACTTTCTATTACTATGTCTTGAATGTCACAGATATTTCTTCTACAATGTCCAATCTACTCTGAAGCCTAGCCAGTGAGTTATTCCCTTCAGGTGCTGCAACTTTTAGCTCTAGAAGTTCCATTTGGTTCTTTCTTATATCTTTCCTTTCCCTCCTCACTATGTTCATGTTTTCCATGAAATCTTTGTGTATATTTTATATTCCTTTTTCAGTCCTTGTCTGCTAACTTCATGATCTCTGTCATGTTTGAGTTTGTTTCTATTGACTGATATTTCTTCTGATTTGGGGCTACATTTCTCTACTTATTTGAGTATCTAGTAATTTTTAACATGATGAATTTCATGTTGTTAATTGTATTTTGTTGTTGTCTTTTAAAAAATGATGACATTTGTTTTGGCTGGCAGTTATGGTAATAGTGGACGAACTTGTTCTTTTTGTTTCTAAGCCTTGTTGGGGGGATATCTGGAGTAACCTCTACTATGGGGCTAATTTAGCCCTTATGGGGTTTCTACTGAATTCTCTAGACATTCAACAAGGTCTCTTCACGTAGGTGGGTTGAAACTAAAACATTTCCCAACCCTGTGTGAACCCTAAGAACCATTAGCTCCCAGCTTCCTAGAAGCTCTTTGCCTAACATTGTGAAGTTTCACCCTACGCATGTGCAACCTAGTATTCGGCGACAGACTCAACGGATCCCAGAAACCTTTTTTGCTGCTATACTTCTTCTTTGCTGATACTCTGCCTTGAAAAGTCTCCCCAGTTATCTTCTCAACTCAGCAAGTCCACTCTGCTATGCTTAGGTTCACCCTTGCTGTGCTACAACTCAGACAGTACTTCCCCCAGAAAGTTAGGGTGATAGTGGGGTTTGCCCCATTTGTTCCCTTCTTTCAAGAATCACAGTCCTGTGCTTTGTGCTGTTCAATCGCTGAAAAAGAGTGATCTCATATATTTTGTGCAATTTTCAAGTTGTTTACATACTAGAAAGGTAAATCTTGGATATGGTAGAAGCAGAAATTTCTACTGTCCCTGCACGAAGCATATTCAATATAGTGATCTACTTCTCTAATCCCTTCTCAGAAGGCTGGGTTGCAAGCAACAGAAGCTGTCTATGGCTGATTAAACAGAAAAGAAATCTTAAAAGGATCAAGGATGGCTCACAGGATTGGTAGGGGGGAGCTAGAGAAGTTGCTCAAGCCAGGAACAGTGCCCAACACATGGCATAGGGACTATTCCGATGAGAAAACCACTTCTGGTATCATTGCTGCCACCAAACTGTAGACAACCCACGTGTACAGTTGTCACTTCTGAACCAGAAATTCAATTATACCACACCACCACCATTGCCTACCGTGATGTGTCACTTCCTGCGTCAGGAACTAAATTGTGTACCCACCACTAAAGCTGCAACCCCCAGAGAGAGTGTGCCCTATATTTAACTTTAGTTTCACTAGCTCTTAAGTCTGACAAAGAAAGCACTAGTCCGTAATTTCCAGTTTCTATAAGAGATACTGTTTTCTTCCCATTGAGACTCTTGCAGTAGCAGATTCTCCAAACTCAGTGTGCTTCTGATGTTTAGTGACCAAAACATCCACTCTAGAGGAACAACTATAAGTGAGTCTTGGTTTTCTGGCACTGTTGCTACTAGGAGCATAGAATAAAATCACTAATTTCCTTACTGGAAGAGGGATCTGTAACGCAGAAACCTTTGGATCTCATGGAAGGGAACGACTCCCAGATCACGAGGCTTCCATATCAGCAACTCTAAGGAATTGTCCTTTCCTATGGTTCAGCAACGGGTGGCAATGTCATCAGTCACATGGTCTCCTGACCTCAAGTTGCAGCAGAAAACAGTTAGAAATGAAAATGGCAAAACATTATTAAGGGCGCTCAAGCCAAAATTCTCAGAGGCTAGGGCAGACTTCTGAGTTTGTGGTATGTAATGAACTGGAAAAAGGGATCTAGATACATTCTAACTGGAAATGAAAACCAAGTGAGCCAATCTTATTGGATTTATTTATCATCCTGACCATTAGGGACTAGTGACCTTTAAGAAATTGCTGCAATATTTAAGCCATTAATCCCTCAGCTCAAAATACTGTGAAATGTACATTACACCTGAGCCCTAAGAGAAAAGGGTACAGATGGGAGATTTTAATGGCAAGCAGGAAAAGAGGGATAGGTGTGGTATATAGCCTGATGCTGCATGGAAGACCAGATGGAGTCCGGAGGGCAGAGGAGCCCTGGAGGTGAAGAGGCTGCAGTCTGAAGGTTCTGGGCATGTGTGGCAGAAAGAAGCATAACAGATGAGTAAGGCAGCAGCAGGATAAAAGAATGATAGCCATTTTACGTCCTTACCAATGCTCTCTAAGAAGGTGGTTCAGAGAAGGAAAAGAGAGCAGGCCAAGACTTAGGGATTCAGAGTGAGCATGGACTCCTGTACTGAACAAACCAACAGCCTGAGATGTGGAACAACTCATGGATTTGACCGGAGTCCTTCTCACCTACCTCTCCCCTTGACATCTGCTTCTCTCCTAAAATTCTCTATTTCCAGAGTAGCCTGGGGAAGGCCTAGGAACTTTGAGTGGTAAAGCCACAGCCCAACTGCAGTGGGTATTGCTGGTTGCCTTCCCAGTACGCATCCCCCCGCACCTGCCACCCCTGTGCAGAAACCATGGAATCTGGGTGGAGGCAACACCCCAGCCCCTGTTGGGGGGTGGGGGCCGACAGGCCCCATTAGGGTAGATAAACTGCTGTCACAGGCCTAAGACAACTGCCACCTGATGTTTGGCTGGCCACCATGATTAGTCCAGGGATGAACTAAGCAATCTCATCACAGGAAGTCCGAGGCTTTGTTCAATGAGTGGATCAAGAGAAGCTCTCTCTCCTTCTGGGCAGTGTGGTATATGGATGGTGATGCCTGGATCTGGTGCAGCCTTTTGCTTCCAGGAAAGAAGGCAACCTGAGTATAAAGTTGACCCATAGAGAAGAGAGAAACCAAAAGAAATGCTGAATAAAAAAAAACGAGAGTTCTGATCAATTCATGACCTGAAGCTTGAGCTCCTTCTGGATTTTTTTCCATTACAGAAGTCCACACACTTCTTTTGTTGTTGAAGCTGGTTTGGGTTGACTTTTCTGTCACTTGCAACCTAAAGCATTGTTGCCACAACACCCAATGATCTATGGGAGTCCATTCTTCCATTTCTTAAGTGGATGTGAGGGACACGTGAAATGACACAAATGAATGTCTTTTAGAACCTTACTGTCTTTCTGGAGTTCTACTCTCAGCTTGATTTAGGCAGTTGGTTGCATATTTAGGAATCAATAGGAGATGGGAAAGGTTTAACAAGTGCAGAAGAAACCCAAAGAAGAAGTAAGAGAATAGCAACATAGGAGATGAAAAAGGAAAAGAGAGAAGGAGAAGGTAGATGGAGTCACAATGCAGAAGCCTCAGAGTTGTCTAGAATCCTCGTTCTCCCTCACACAAGTCTGTGGATTCTGTCATCTAAATATTTCTGAAACCAGCTGCCATGTTCAGCTCAGACTTTCATGATCTGTCTCCTCCTTGCTCTGTCTGCCTTCACCCTTGTCCTCTCCAAATCCATTTTCTACAGCAGTCCGAGACTGACCTTCTCAAACAACAGATGAACTTGTCGTTTTCTACTGAAAAACTTTTGATACCTTGTCAATGAGGAACATGGCAAATAGCATGAGCTTTGAAGACAGAACATTTTGAAACCTAGCTCTGTCACTTACCAGCTGTGTGACTTTGGGCAGGTGTCTTAATCTCTCTGCACATCATCTATCTAAATGATAGTGATAACCCAGTGATAGTCAGGATTCCTTTGGTTACCAGTGATAGAAAACTAACCTCTGCTCACTAGGCAAAAAGAGGGGAAAATTTATTAACTCCAGTAACGGACAGAAGAACAGTAGCACAAGAGGGTCTCAGGGATAACCAGAATTAAGAACTCACAAATGGCCTGTTTCCCCTCAGCCTCTTTTGGCCGGGGCATGGGGGAGAGTGGGTGTTGCTCTCCTGTTTGCTTCCCTTTGCACTTTAGTTTCACTTTCTTGGATTGGCTATTTTGTGAATGGCTGAAACATGAATGGCTCACATTGCCCAGTGTAGTTAGAATCCAAAATTCCAAATTCTCAGGAAAGGTCTTTGATTATCACATCTTGCATCACGTGCCTACCTAGGGCTAATCAACAAAGGTTAGGGGCAGGATGTGTAACAAGATGGCAGCTTCCATCTAAACCCATGATGACAGAGATTAAATCAGAAAGTACGTTTAGCAGAAGCAAATGGAGCTGTTCTGGAGGGACAAACCAATAGATATTCTCTACAAATCTTACCTTGCATGGTCGCTTTGGGGATGAAATAAGATGACCTTTATCAATGAGCATCAAATACCAAGGACAGTGTCTGGGTACAGTACACAGCTACAGTGTACGGCAGATGCGCTACGGTTCTTGTTTATTCCCTTCATCCCTTCCTCACTCCCAGGGCCTCTTCTTGCCTAGACAGATAGTGCCTTCATCTTTTGCTAAGCAGAGGAATGTGTCCCCCTCTGGGTGGATGCACCCCTATGGGCACAGAGTTTGACAAACAGAGGTCACATCTGTGATAAGAAAAAAAAAAATGCCCTTTCTTACCATGAACACAGGCCTGAGCTGGGGCCGTGCCTTTGTGGGTAGCATGTGGGCCAGACTTTCCTAGCAGCGCCCTTGGCCGTGGCCCTTGGCCCTTGCACAGTGCACAGACCGCCCAACCAGGGTGGGGCCCTGCATTCTTCATTTCACTTTCAGAAGCCATAGACTGGCTGCATTACTCAGTTCCCAACTAAATACAAACCAGTTCCCCTGCACCACTAATCCTGCACTCTATCTACCTTAGACAGCTCGCCATTCCCAGGAAGTTGTATGCCATTTCTTTTTGCCCTGACGAGGGGCTCTTGGCTTTTCCCAGGCATTCTTAACTTCCTCCTATTAGCCTCTTAAGCATCAGGCCAATGACACGGCTTCTGCAAATCCTTCCTCAACACACCCAGAACTCTGTGTTAACTGCCTCTTCTGCATTTCCAGAAGCCTGTTCTTTGTTCTCTAGCAAAGCCCTGCTCATGTTGTAGAGTACTTACCTGTTTGCTCATCAGTTCCCGCCCGCCTCCGCTTGCAGTGACTGTGCTCTCCAGCTCTGCATCCCTGCCTAGGAATAAAGCCTGACATCTAATAGACTTCAATACATGCTTATTACTGAAATACGGGATGAATCAACGAATGAGGATGAGGGAATAGAGGAAAAAGAGAAGAAGAAGGCAAAGTAGAAATTTCACTATTTTCACACAGACCTACCTCTTTCAACATTTGCAGTTAAACAAAAGGAGAAGAGCAAGCAGACAGCCTATGAGACACTCAGGAACAAAGTTGCTTCCTGTCTCTCAAATCCCTGAAATTTGAGAACTATCTTACCACTTGGGGCATTATCTTCATTGCCCATGGGAAAGTGAGGTTTCTGTTGAGGTCTGTTTGGTGCATCCAGCTAAAGTATTCATGGGCTAATATGGGGGCATCTGGATCATCCCCCCCCCACACACACATCCCGCATAGACGCTACATGGAATTGGTCCCAGAGCTCTAAGTATTCCTGGCAATCAGTTTTGGCATCTCCATGGGCCAAAAGAATGAGGTCACTGTCACCAATGAAGTCACCACTGCATGATTCATCTGACATCAGTTCCCCACTTGGAGTGCTCTGACATTCCCAGAGCTTCTCCCAGAACATCTAGAACCCAGGGTCCTGGATTTATTTATAGATGAGGAAACTGAGGCCCAGAGAAGGGAAGTGACATGCTCAAGGCAACACTGCTATCAGTGTCAGAGTTGGTACCAAATTCAGCTCTTCTGGCTGATTGCCCTCCTGTAGCTCCTTAACCTTTTCTGATAGACTCTCCTTTCAGAATACTGGCCCTGGCAAACGCTGCCTGAACAAACGGTTCTGCCAGCAAAGAATGGGGCAAGCCCTCCTCTCCTCTCCTCTGAGGAAGTGGCAGAGACCAGCTTTGAACCAAGATTTGAGCTCAAGGCACTCGACTGCCCTCCTTAACCTGCCATTCAACACATACAAAGTATCTTCCAGATTCATTACATCTAAAGCAGCCCACAATGCAAACTCCCACACTGCAGACACAAAGGGCTAAAGGGCGGGGCCTGGGGACATGCTCAATGAGAATCCGCGGGGAACTTGAAATAACTGCTGAAGTCTTCCTGGGAAAGTGGAAATCAGACGCCGGGTTCGAGTTCAGGCCTGGAAAGTGAGGAATGGGAATGTAACAGTGAGCATTTCCCAAAGTGTGCCCCAAGTCCTTGAGTGCTGGGAGCAGCTGGGAGCCTCTGGGATAACCACTTCACCTCTGAGGTCTCAGCTCACTCACCTGGCAACCTAGGGAGATGGTCCAGTGACCTCTGCCCTGCCCCTCAACACAGCTTTTCGCTAACGTTGAGCATCGATGAAAGGAAGAGATTTATCTCAAGTCAGCAAGTTGGGGGAGGGGGTGCAGTGTCAGCGTGGAGTGCACCCTCGCCCCAGTGTCAACGTTCAAAGCTACACTCTCGGCCAGTGAACAGGACCTGGACAGACGGGTGTTTCCAGGCTTTGCCAGACACAGGGGCAGGGGTTGCCACCTCGATCACAGGCAAATTTTAGAGAGTGAGGATTCTGCGGGATTACAACTGAATACCTTCGAGGGATACTGGGGACCGAAAGGAGGCCTTGGAGAATGTCGCCTCTAGGGGGAGCACAGGTACATTTGCCCAGTCCAGAGCCGAGCGGCTCTCCCTTTTTTGGCTGGTTGGGGTGGGGGTGCTTCAGTGGTTCAACATGCTGTGACTCCTTTAGTCACCGGTTTCATAGTAAATGATTCAAGCTCTTGCTGTGAAAGGCGGGGTTGGTGGCTCGGGGACCAACAATAAGCCAAGAGTCCCTGCTTTCCAGCTCAGGGACGCTCCCATCACCTTCCCCCACCACCCTGCGCGCCTTTTAAATTTAAAAAAAAAATTAACCCTCATGGCCTTTCTTCCTGATTTCTAGTTCCGTTGTGCACTTAAGAGGCCGATAGGATGGCTCTTGCCTTCCGGGTGGAGTTTATATATATATATATATAAAATTTTGCATGACTGTTGCGTCATCGTTCAAGTCGTCGTGGTTCCCCAAGAGGCCTCCTCGTCTTCTCCCAGCATCGGGGCCTGTGGACGTTTCCGGGCGTTGCGGGCACTTACGCGAGGAGCCCTCGGCTCCTCCCGATCGATTCCCTCTCGGCCCCTTCCCCCAGCCTCACCTTCCTCCCCCTCCCTCCTCCTCGGCTCCTCCCTCTCGCCCCCTCCGCGCAGCCCTCGCGGGGAGTCGCGCTAGGGCGAGCGGGCAGGGCCGCGCGGCGGCGGCTGGCGGGGCGCGGGGCGGGGGCGCGGGGCGGGCGGCAGCGCTCGGGGGAGGTGCCTGGGCCCGCCCTCCTCCGGGCCCAGCCAGGAGGGGGCCGGGCCGGCGCGGGGCGGGGAGAGCTGCCTGGCCCCTCCCCTCCGCTGCCCTCCCCAAAGTTGCCGTCTCCCCCGGGGCCGGACAGTCTTATGATCCGGCGGATCCTCCTGGGGAGGCCGGGCCGGGGAGAGGGCGCGGGCGCCGAGCCGCGGGGGCACCGGGCGGGCGCGGCGACCGGGGCCGGGGCGGGGATCCGAGCAGCGACAGAGGCGGCGGCAGCGCCCCGGGCCCGCCGCCCCCTCCCCTCCGGCGAGGGGAGCCGCTGCATGGGGCCGGGGGGACGGCCCTGCTGCGCGGAGCGGCGGCGACGGCGGCGGACCCCCCAGGCGGGCTGGGGCTGAGCCCGGGGCCGGGGCAGGGGCTCCGGGGGGACCATGCCCGGAGGCCGGCCGGCCGCAGCATGGCTCACGGGCCCGGCGCGCTGATGCTCAAGTGCGTGGTGGTCGGCGACGGGGCGGTGGGCAAGACGTGCCTACTCATGAGCTATGCCAACGACGCCTTCCCGGAGGAGTACGTGCCCACCGTCTTCGACCACTACGCAGGTAAGCCTTGGAACTGCTGACTAAGGGGCCGCTCCCCGGGCCGGGAACTTTGGAGCAACTTTGGCGGAGCCCCCTCGCTGCCTCCCCTGAGCGCGCTCCCCACCCTTCCCCCGCCGAGCCCTCTGCCAGGCGGCCGGCCCCACCCCCGCGGCTTTGCTGCTGGCACCCTTTCGCCTGCGGATCCACCCCCTCCTCCTACCCACCCTCGCCCCTGCTCCCCGCACTCCCCAACCCCCTCGGCACCCTAGGCCGACCTCCGTGACCTTCCCACAGCCGCCTTCCCTATTGCCCCAAGCCCCTGGGGGAAACATTTGGAGGGCCCGGGCAAGAAGTGGCTATGGGACCTGGGGTGGACAGCTGGGGGCCACATCACACCCCGGCCCCATGTCACTTCACAGTGAGCTGGGCGCGAGGGAAGAATGGGTGACATTTCCCGGAGAGCGCCCACACGCCTCCAGCTGGGTTGGGAGAGGAGGGTCCAGGTGGGGAGTGAAATTGCCCCAGAGCCCAGGTCATCGTGAGCTTCTCTCCCCGCCCCCACTTCTGTCCTTGCAGTCAGCGTCACCGTGGGGGGCAAGCAGTACCTCCTGGGACTCTATGACACGGCCGGACAGGTGAGTGTCTTGGCCTCTGGCTGGCAACCCCTCCCTTTCCCCAATTCTGTGTGGCTGCGAAGGGCCTTTGGAAAATTGAGCAGTCTAGGCAGGAGGGTGTGTCTGTGAGGGGCTCCCTCTGGATTAGGTCTTTATTTCTTTTATCAAGTCAGTGAATTAGGAAAACAATCAAAACCAACCAACCAACCAACTCAGATCAGCCCACCTATGTGAGCCCCTGGGCTGGGAAAGTTTTTGCCTGTGTGGGTCGTGCTGTGTGGCGCGCCTGGTGTGTGGGTCCCAACTCCTGTTGCAAAGTGGCAGCAACCAATCATGAAGCGCCCTTATTTTTAGTTGCAGATGACCAGGTCTCCCCCTCACAGCCTCTGTCTGGTCCCTCATTGGTGAGTGGTCTGCCTGCCCGAGGAGCCTGATTGGTGGGAAATGGCATCATCTAATATGATGGGAAGGCATTTGGTCCTGGTTATGTTTATTACAACATCATTGCACTCTGGGACTCCAGTCCCTGAAAACGTAATTTGTGGTGTTACCAGAGGACCACAGGGAAAAAAGAAAAGAAACAACAACCATCCAGCCACTCCCTGGGGTGGGTGTGGGGGAAGAAGGGTTAGGAGTTCAGTGTGAATCTTGGAGAAAGAGGTTTTCCCCACCCCCCTCAGGAGGGCCAGGTGACTTAGTCGGGGTTTTCTTTGGGAGAGATTATTCGGTAGAAAGAAAACGCAGCACACTTCTCGTTGCAGCCTCTTGCCAGTGTTTGCAAATCAGAGGTGACCAGGCTGTGCTCCGAAAGGATTAGGTGTTCTCTTTGTCTTACTGTCCAGCTTCAGCGTCTTCCCAGACCCACGTTTGCTCGGGCCTAAGATGATTGTGTGTGACGAAGTTTTGTAGAATACTGAGCTATGATTAGATTGGAGGACTCAGGCAGAAGTTTCCACATGTCGTGCAGACTCCAGTCCTGAAGGACCCAAAGGCTCATAGACAGTGTCTTTGAGAAAAGTCCGGTAGTAGAGTTTCCTTGTCCGTGAAATGGGCCGGGTGCGGTGGCTCACACCTGTAATCCTAACACTTTGGGAGGCCAAGGCAGGAAAATTGCTTGAGGCTGGGAGTTTAAGACCAGCCTGAGAAAGAGTGAGACCCTGTCTCTACAAAAAATTTAAAAATTAGCTGGGTATGGTGGTGCATACCTGTAGTCCCAGGTACTTGGAAGGCTGAGGCAGGCAGATCACTTGAGCCCAGGAGTTTGAGGTTGCTGTGAGCTATATGATACCACTGCACTCTAGCCTGGTCAGCAGAGCAAGACCTTGTCTTAAAAACAAAACAAAACAAAAGACCATCTTCCTGGGCATATATTGTACACCAAATGCTTAACATTGAGCCTGGCACATACCAGGTGCTGTTCTTTAGAGCTTGTGTACATTCGGATTTCCGAATTGTGGTACTAGATTAGAGTGTGGGTTGGATTCTGAAAAGTGTCTTGTGGGGGCCGTGCCTTGATGGTGGCCTCTGGTTTCTAAACTATTAAGTTAGAGGAACATCTGAGGGTAGAGAACTGCTGGCACTTCAAGGTGCCTGAGGCCACCCCCTTTCACAAAACTGGCCCAGGGCAGTACAGTTAGTTCTCAGCTTTCTTGAGCCCCTTTGGGTTAACCTGTCTTGTACCTGTTATTCCTTCTGCCTTCATCAGAGGGTGTGGAGAGCAAGAGGCAGAACTCACTCAATCAAATAAGACCAACTTTTAAGTAGTACAGTTGATAAACAAGAGGTTGACATTAGTGGTCGAAAGAAGGGAGGTTTTTAAAATTGCCTCTAATTTTAACTTCTCTCACTACCTCCCCTTCCCTTATCTCCTTTACTTGTCACCATGATCATTTTTGACCACACTTCCTATGCAACAGGGCATGTGTAAGTCAGAGCTGTTCCGAGCACACTCAAACCCTGCTAATATTTACTGAGTTCCTTCTACCTATCAGGCATGGGGCAGCCACAGGCAAATATTACCTTGCTTACTCCACAAAACAACCCTGTGGGATAATAGTACTCCATTTTTGCAGGTGAGGAAACAGGCTCAGAGAAGCTAGGTTATTTTCCCGAGGTCACACAGCTACTAGGGGATGTTGCTGGGATTAGGACGAGGCTCTGAATCTGCTCTAGTTAGAGGTGGTTATACACACAGGAAACCATGGGAGTGCTGCTGCCATCAGGTTGATGGGATTGTTTGTGTGCCCATAGACGTACCTGGAATCTTCATAGCCTTTCTCTATATGGCACCTCTACAGAGGAGAGAACTTAGATCCAATGAGTCACCGAAGTTGAACCCACTCAGAAAATGCTTTCCATGTATCATCATAATTACTCTTTCTGGTGGAGGATCGTGAGATATATACCAAGCGGGATCAACATATTAGTAAGGCTCAAATACTACTGCTTTTCCCAGTGGTGAGATTCCTACTCTGTTGGTCAAGATGTGTTTTAGGCCCCCTTGGTGTTTCTCCTAGTGTCTAAGACTTTTGTTTTGGATCACAGTGACATTTCTTTTCTTTCTCTCCCTCTCTCCTCTCTCTCTCTCTGTCTCTCTCTGTCTTTTAGAGACAGGGTCTTGCTCTGTCACCCAGGCTGGAGTGCAGTGGCACCATCATAGCTCACTGCAGCTTCCAACTTGTAGGCTCAAGTGACTTCCTGCCTCAGCCTCCTGAGTAGCTGGGGCTACAGGCACATACCACCATGCCTAGCTTTTTTTTTATTTCTTGTAGGGACAGGGGTCTCCTATGTTACCCAGGCTGGTCTCAAACTCCTGGCCTCAAGTGATCCTCCTGCCTTGGCCTCCTAAAGTGCTGGGATTACAGGCATGAGCACCATGCCTAGCCAGAGTTAGTGATATTTCATCTTTCAGCATTTGAGGATTTATTACTAATGAGAACAAATGACAAATACCTGTTATATACCTAGTGCTATGTAAAGCACCTGGGGAGTGCAAAAGAATAAATTTAAGGTAGAAATCTACCAGGACTGATGCCGTGTTGCCAGCATAGGTAGAAGAGTCTGGCTCAGATGCCTGTTCACATGTGTTATATAGGAGATTCCTGTGTTGTGCTTGGTCTTGAAGACCTCATGCCCTCTATGAATCCATATCAGATTCGTCTTACAATAATAATAATAATGATAATAAATACATACTTATACACACACATGTACCTATGTATAGAAATTCTTAAGCCTGATGGGTGACAGAGGAAAGCCCACAGGCCTTGGAACCAAACAGGCTTCGGCTCAGATCTCCACCTTGCTGCACTAATCATGTGATTCTAGCTAAATTATCTACCTTCTTTGAGATCTAGTAAAAATGGAGATAATTAGAATCTATACTGCAGGGTTGCAGCCTGGCTTAAATTCTTTAACATATGTAAAAGCAGCTGACACTTCTTCATGCCTAGTAGGTCTGTAATAAATATTACAAGAAATTATTGTACTCTACTATGGGTGGTTTTATGGGGAGAAGTCAGAGGTGGCAGAGGACAGTGTATTATGCCTGGTATCGACAGAAATTCCGCTAGTGTGCTAGGTCCTAGAACCTTTTCAACAGAGGTATGGAGCCAGCCTTGCACTTTATAATTCCCCCAGTCCCCATCGTTGAACCAATGGGCCCAAGCTGAATGCTTTCTGCCATCAATACCCTGTTGTGTCAGATGGCTTTCTGTCTTTTTTTCTTTTGTTTTTTTGAGACTCAGTCTTGCTCTGTTGCCCAGGCTAGAGTGCCATGGCATCAGCCTAGCTCACAGCAACCTCAAACTCCTGGGCTCAAGTGATCCTCTGGCCTCAGCCTCCCAAGTAGCTGGTACTACTGGCATATGCCACCATGCCTGGCTATTTTTTTCTGTTTTGAGTAGTGATGGGGTCTTGCTCTTGCTCAGGGTGGTCTCAAACTTCTGACCTCCCTCCTTGGCCTCCCAGAGTGCTAGGATTACAAGCGTGAGCCACCGCATCTGGCTGGCTTTCTGTCTTAACTAGAGCTTGCATCCCCACTAATATAAGAGAAGTAGCTCAGAGTTCTATGCAGAATTTGAGAAACATGCAGGGTATGTAGGATTCAATTGGTTCTTGTTTCAGAGAGGTAAGACAGGATGAGGAGGTAGCTTACAGCACTGGAAAGCAGTTGTCTTCTGTCCAGAATGTTCGCTCATGCCCGTGGTGCTCACTGTATTTGAATAACAGCAACGGTGCCTCCCTCAGGTTGGAACCTCTAGTCTGCTTGCTCACTCTTGGCCTCCTCTTTGACTCTAGTCAAGTTCAAAGCCACAGGCATCATTTGCCCAGTTTATATATTTGGGAATCTACCCGTCGCAGGATGATTGTTGTAGATGACCTTTGGCCTTCTAGAGCAGGCTGCTTTCCACTTGACCTCTGCTGCTGTTAGCAGAGAGAGAGAAAGAGAATGGGAGTGAGAGAGTGTTGGACATCAGTCCCCGTCATGTGCTCTGCCTGGGGACATGCCTCAGCATCCCCAGCACACTCACTGGCACCAGCACTGCTGCCAAAGGGAAGCCCTCCCTCTGTTGGTCAAGCCCACGGGTGGTCCAGGAACAGTGTGACATTTTGACTGCCAAGCATTTTGGAGTGGAAGTTGACAGCGGCGCCTTCCTCCTCACTGGGGGCCTCATGTGTGTTGTGGGGGGAAGGTTGGCTTCCTGCCTGGGCCTGTGTAGAGCTTCTCCTTTCTAGCCCGGCTTTCAGGGCTTCAGTACAGGCTTCACAGCAGCCCCATGGGCTGCTCAGGGAGGGACGGGAGAGATGAGATTTTCCCTCCTGTCCCTGCACGGGGTGGAGTAAAGGGGAAGTGGGAAGAGTTCTCCCTGCGTCCATACCAGTTGGCGGAGGGCTGCCTGGCAAGCCGCTCTCTAGCTGTGGGCTCCAGGCTGATAGCTTAATTCTTGGCAGGAAGGGCAGAACTTGATACCCTGAGCAGGGAAGGACTGAAGCCCAGTTTATCCAGGTCCCAGAATATCCACTCAGGAGGATAAGCGCTGGGGGTGAGTTTGGGATCCCTAGAGTTCCAGATTTAGCCACTGTCTCAGTGTGTGGAAGTCCATGTGTATGCTTTGGGGTGTACTGTTGCTATGTCCATTAGCTTAAACATACCAGTTAAGGGATGCATCCATGATAGCTACAAATATCCTTTACTCTGGTGTCCCCTGGGGTTGCTTTTTCAATGACAAATGACATTTGTTTCACACTTGACATAACCCAGCAGCTGTGGCTGCCCTGCAAGCTGTCTGGGTGCCCGGGGAGGCACTTCCCCTGCAGAAGGGAATCTCCACTCGAGGTAGCGTCAGCACGACCTGCCATGGCGCACATGCTGCCTTTCCTAGGGCAGCACCCAAGGGCCCAGTATGACAGGAAAGAGGAAGGATACAGGGTGAGGGTATTGCCACTCACCTTTAAGCAGGGCATCCTTGCGACACCCTTCTGGGTGGGCTTTTCCCAGATGAGGAAATTGGGAGTGAGTAGGCTTACGAGAACCAGACATGTGACTAGGAAAAAGGTTTTCCTACTTTGGAGAGGCTTGCAGGGAATGTCAGTAAGCTTAGGACAGGGATCCCCAACCTATGGTGAGTTGTATAATTATTTCATTATATATTACAGTGTAATAATAATAGAAATGAAGTGCACAATAAATGTAATGAGCTTGAATCATCCTGAAACCATCTCCCCCCTCCCTGGTCTGTGGAAAAATTGTCTTCCATGAAAACAGTCCCTGATGCCAAAAAGGTTGGGGACTGCTGGCTTAGGAAATGCCCACCGGCAACGCCAGGCTCCAGGTCCTTGCGGCCCCATGCTCTATCCCTGAGGAGCCCAGTGAGCGGAGTCTGGGAGGAGCCACGGGGTTCCTTCTAGACATCAGCTACAACAGGTGAGGTGCTGGCGCTAAGCATCCTGGTTTCCCTTAGTAACCCACTGTAGATTTGTCATCTGTGCATTTTGCTAACCTTTTTAGAAGCTATTTATATCTGCAGCCTGCCCCACGTCACACGGGAATACTGGTTTCCTCCTCTGTGTTGGGAAGGTGCACGGCCTTCGTTGACTCCAGAGCCTTTGCTGTCACCGAATGCCCTGTGTTCCCCTGCTTTGGACTCTGATGCGGGTTTGGGTTATGCCAGCTCAGACTGCAGGCTGGCAGGCAGGGACCTTGGAGAGGGCAGTCCCTGCGGTTCTCACTGGTCTCCGAGCCTCACCTGTACCTCACCCCTCCTGGCCCCTGGTGCGTTTGGCTTCTCCACTTCCACCATAATTCTCCTGAGGTTTGGTGACATTTCCACTCTTAGAACCAAAGCTTCCCCACAGGTGGATGAGGCACGAGTGTTAGAGGTGTGCCGAGATGCCATCCTCTGAGCTCTGGGAGCCTGGGGGAGTGGCCAGCCTCAAGGGGGCCAGGCATATGTTGTCATTTGCTGTGGGTGCCGTGGGATGGAAAAGGTGGGAAGCGCTGCTTTAAACCCCAGGGGTCAGGGGCCTTCTGGAGAACTGGGCTTTTGTGGTTTTGTTGTGGAATTTGGGGTTTCCAGAGACGAGATCTAATGGTATTACAACAAAACAAACACAGCAGCTCTCCATGGGGGTGTCAGTTTCCAGCCAGGACACGTGTGCTGGCAGCAGTGGGTACTACCAAGAGGCCTCAGACACAGAGTAGCACACTGCAAGGGGAGGAAGTGGAAGCAGTTACAGAGAGACAAAACAGAAGCCCGCACCTGCCTTTCGGCTTTTAGCAATTAATATTCGTGACCCTCAGCTGAATTTCCTCTCACCCTCAGGGGCCCTAATTTGGCACTCCTGGAGCAGAGAGCCGCGTTCTTTGCCCTCAGCAGTTTGCTGTTCCTCTTTTAGTTTCTGGCCGCAGCTGCGTTGCGTGCAGGGAGGCCAAGCTGTCCAAGCTCTCAGGGGTCCCCCAGCTCCCCGGGTAGAGTTGTCTTGCACCCACTACCAGGACCTCCTGGGCGGGTTCTTACTCTGTAAGAACGAGTGTTGTCTGTCTTTCTTTACCGCATTTCCGGTGCCCAGCCCAGCGCCTGGTGCATAGTAGGTATGCAACAAATATGTCTACAAATGAATTGATTCTTATTTGGCTGTCAGCTCATTTCTGCTAAAAGGTTAACCAAAGGCTAAGGTTATAGCTGCTAAGTAATAGCTTCAGGCACAGCCGCTTTCCCAGAAAAGCTTTGTTAATACAGTGAAAGTCTCCAAAGTTCAGAGGAGTAACAGGCATGCTGGTATGGGTCAGATCACCAGTTTTGTCCTGCACAATTCCAGGGAGATTAGCGGTCACCAGTGGGCCTGTCCCCTAACACTGTCTCTCAGGCTCAGGCCTTTGCATCTTTCCTGAGACTTCTTGCTCCCAGATCTGAGGAAGAGGCAGTTTGGCTATGGAAAGAGTGTGGGTTTTGAATTCTCCAGATGAACTTTGAACCCTAGCTCTGCCTCTTTGTAACTGTGAGACCACCAGACAGCCAGCTCACCTCCTGTGAATCCCTCTTTCTTCTGTGTACAATGGGGAGATGTTTCTACATAGAAGGATAGCCGTAAGGACTAGAGGTTATGTATCTAGTTGCCCTGTATGGGCTGGTGCTCAGTCAGTGGTAGCTGGTAGTGGTGGCTCTGGAGGGCTCCACACCAACTCCATTTAGCTGGTGTTGATTCGGTGCCTGCTGTGGGTTCAGACCTTCTGTGGGAGAAGAAAGAGGGATTAGACCACAGAAAGTTCCACTACGCAACTGAGAAGTTCATCTGGGAAGTTCATCGTGTGAAATTGAGTGCTGCAGGGTTCCAAAGAGGAAGAGGTGGCAGGGAGGAGCTTTTTGGAAGATCTGGCTTTGCAGGAAGGGATGGGAGGCAATAGAATAGGATTGCCAGGGTCCAACCCCAGCTCTGCCACTTCCCAGCAAGGGGCTTGACCTCCTAAAACCTCCTTTCCTTATCTGTAAAATGGGGATTATGATAATACCTTCTGGTAGGGTGGTTAGATCAAATCAGAACTTCCCAGTTCCCAGATAAGGGATTTCCTCAGTCCTCAGGGCAGCTGGGTGGGGCCTGGGACAACCCGGGGCTCAGATTGTCCCTTCTAGCTTGAGCGTCCCACCTCTGTCACTTGTCATGGCTCCCCCACTCCCACCATCACATTTTCTTTGTGTGCCATGAAGTGAAGATTTGGGACTAAATGAGGTCATGCAGGCAGAGGGGTGTGGAGAGCTCACATTCTGGGTGGGGAGGGTGGGCATGGGGGTGGCCCAAATGTGTCTTTTTATGGCTCCCAGATCCCTGCTATCAGTGTCAACATGTGCAGTAGGATTGCTAACTACATTATGGAGTTTTTCACCCAGTGACTGACAACTTAGTAATTACAGAGATATTAATCTGGTGCCCCGTTGCTTGTTGATTTTAATAGAAAGAAAAGAAAGTGGGGGAAGGGGCCTTTACCGCTGTCGCTGTTTCTTTTCAAGTTGAGGAATAGTGAACCAGCCACCTCTCCAGATTCCCGGACTTGCCAGCTCTCCCCGGGCTCAGAGTAGACTTTGGGGCTTAAGAGTGACACACTCATCTTCAAATGGCATTTTTATAGAGTGCAGAGCATGTTGCATCTGGGACCTCCTTGAGGCCTCGCACCTGCTCTGTGAGTAAAGGAAGTCAGTGCTGTTTGCCTCATTTTGTAGGTTCGGGGAGGTTAAATGACTCGCTCCAGGCCACACAGTTGCTGTAAGGCAAAGCCAGGATTACCGGGCAGGCCGTCCCACTCCAAGTCCTGGTTCTTGATGTTAAATTACTCTTGCTAGTCGGTTTGACCATGTTAAATGCCTTCTTTACTTTGCATATATTCTATCGTTGAATATTTCATATAAAAAGTACATTCTAAGAATATTGCTTTTCTAGATAGAAGAGTTGGTGGAGCAGTGTCTATAGATGGAACATGTAAGGGCTGCTGCTAAATGGCTCCTGTAAAAACTTTTGCCCCCCCTGTGACATTGAGGATGTTTCGTCAATTTGTCCATAAATCACCATGCGTGCCTGGGGTGGTGCTTGTGGCCACGTTGCTGATGAATGTATGGAAGAGGCTCATGCCATTTGCTTAACACTCTGGCCTCTTTTCAGGAAGGAGGGATGGGGAAATGTCCCATTTTGAGGCATAAGCAGACTTTCCTCAAGCCAGGGAGGCAGTGTCCCCTTCCTGCCCCTTTGGGCTCTGTCTGCCCTGTTCTGCCCGCTAGCCTGGACTTGACATCAGCTCGCTGTTTGGGATGCTGCTGGGCAGGGCAGCTTCAGCCTGTGAATGGCATGTGTCTTTTCTGTCCCACGGGGGCTAGCCAAGACCTTTCTTTTCTCCTCTTAAGAGTTTCTTTATTTAGGGGAAGACTGACTCTTCAAATCTGTTTGTCCCTCTTTCATCGGAATACTCCCTGAACATACCCAAAACCTCTCTGCCTTGTTCGGCTTCCCAGGCCATCCCATTGCTACCTCCCTTGCGGGGGCTTCCACGTCCTCCTGCCTGGGCTGCCGCCCGTGGTGACTGTCCAGACTCGATGAGAACATTCATCCAGCCAGGAAGCAAACACTGCCTGAGTACAGGCCTGTGCCAGGGCAGGGATTACGAGACAGGTCAGGCACAGGCCTTGCCTGAGGCGCCCACAGTGCAGCGGAGGGTTGGTCCACCGTGATTGGTGGGAGGAGAGCCAGGGCCTGTTTGCCGGGGACACAGAGGAGGCCAGGTTTGTCCTTCCAAGGAGACGAAGTGCTAATAAGAGCTAAATTGAGCAAGGGCTTCTCCAGGTTCTTTTTAGGTAGAGAAAGTGCTCAGATTGGATTCTTACATATACTTGATGCTCAACAAGGGTTTGAATAATGGCATCGGTTCTCAAAGTGTGGTCTTCGAACCAACATGCATCTCCTGGGAACTTTGCAGAAATCCAAGTTCTTAGGCTCTACCCCAGATCCTGTGAATCAGAAACTAAGAAAGCTCTGTATAAAAAGCCCTTCAGGTGATTCAGGTGCAGCTAAAATGTCAGAGCCACTGAGTTACTGACTCCTTGCATCCTTTTGTACCTTCTCTTACTTAGCAAGCCACCTTCACCCTCACGCCCCGCCACACTCATGCACCCCCACCTCACACACTGTCCCTGGAGTACAGAGAACATGATTGATTCATTTTTAACACCCCGCCCCACCAAGCACACCCCCATACACCCTCATTCCTAGTTCTTCACACATGGTCGGGACTCTCCATAGTTGTTGCAATGAATTGAATCATTCAGCCACTGGTGCTGCCCACCCAGCTTGCCTGGTGGAGCTGGGCCAAGGCACTGCTGGGAGAAAGTGGAAGCGGAACTTCATAAGGCACCCTTGGCTCCGGTAGAATGCTGTCCGGCCTAGGGCTGTGTACCTGGTAGGCTCCTTGGGTGTCCCTTGATGGAGCCTAAGTGCCAAGCCATTTCTTCTCCCTCACATTACGCAGCCAGACAGAGAGGAGACCTGGACTGGGGTCTGTTCACCATGGCTGAGGCCAGCACTCCAGGTGTGACATACCCTGACCCTGAGAAGGATGGCAGCTTGGTTTGTGCTAAATTAGTTCCAAAGCCTCAGATGGGCGATGATGCCCTTTTCGTATGAACACTCCCTAGGCAGGTCATGAGGCATGGTTGGAGGGAGAGGAAGGGCTGTGTCACTCAAACAGCCATCTTGGGGCAGTAATTACTCCTTCTTTGGCTGACCTCAGCCTCCTCCTCTTCCTCCATCCTTCTCCCCCTCCTCGCCCATTACACTTTTTCTTTTTTTCCAAACTTAATTGCTGTCTAGAAAAACCATCCTTTTTTTTTAAATAGCGTCATAGTTAGGATTATAAATGAGTTGGCTCAAAGTATGCCCCCTCTCTAAGAGCTGCCACTGAGAGAGAGAACATTTAATTTTGACCATCCAGTTCAATTAAAATTCCATTTACTGCAGCTTAATTTTTAAAGGGCTGTCTTCCCCCATGAACTGATTCATAGTTCAGCTTACTGCCCAAAGGTGTTTCTAGTGGCCTCCTTGGCCCTGGAGGGATGGGAAAAGGACTCTGGGCTTTTTCCAATAGGTGGGAGCTTCTCTTCCTCCAGGCAGCAGAAAGTGAGAAAGTGAGAAGTCGTTCTGAGGCTGAGAAACTCTGGGAGGCTGAGTCCCTCCTTTAGGCTGCAACCCAGCATTTGGTTTTATTCATGTGTAAATCTTCACCCCCCATGCCTAATGTAAGCCCCCCTCCCTTCGGTACGGACTACATGTGGCACATGGCACTTGGTACAAAGGTTGGGGGCCCCAGCAGGAACTAGGTGTGTGTTAGATTTAGGGGAGTCTATTGGCAGGATTATTATGGAAAGAACCTTTCCCATGACTCTACGTCACCTCCATATTGCCTTTCTTATCAGCTCATTTGAAAAGGGATTCTGACTTATCTACACATTATTGAGGGGCTTTAAAATCAGGTTATAGGTGGTTGTTTTAATGCATTGCCCGTTTAAGTACAACGGGACTCACTTCTTAACTTGTGGAGCTCATTAGCAGAAAGGCTACCAGGTCTATTTGGATAAAATATTGGCTGTGGGTATGTTCTGTTCTCCTGCAAGGCAGGACCTGGAGGATCCTTCACTGAGCTTCCGGTCAGGTATGCCTCCAGAGTGACACAGGGAGGGAGACCTCTGTGTCTCCTGCCTGCTGTTGCCCTTGTAGGACAGTATGGAAGTCTCAGTGTCTAAGCAAGCTGGTGTTATGAAGAAACTAATTACTCAGAGAAATTCCTGGTTAATCAAACTGCTTGACATATAAGTTTCATTTTCTTTCCTTTTTTTATTGGAATATAATTCACAGAACAATTTCATCACCCCCAAAAGAAACCCCACACCCACTAGCAGTCACTCCCCGTTTCCCTCTCCCCCACCCCCTGGCAACCACTAATCAGTCTACTTTCTGTTTCTGTGGATTTGCCTATTCTAGACATTTCATATAAATGGAACCATGGAATATTTGTCCTTTTCTGTCTGGCTTTTTTCACTCAGCATAATGTCGTCAAGGTTCACCCATGTTGTAGACTGTATCAATATTTTATTGCTTTTTACGGCTGAATAATCCTTTCCTTTTTATTCCTTTTTGTCAGTCTCCACCACCCCCACCCCAACCACTTCCAAGGTTTCAGGCAGAAACTGAAGTTCTGCTGGTCACGCACTTCCAGTGCAGACTTCACCCCTGCCTCAGGTAGAGGTGGGGAAGTCTCCCCACTACTGTTCAGTATTCTTATTCTCTCAGTGCCCCTGTTCGTGTTTTCTCCCACTTCCATCCACACCCTAATAATTTTGTTCATCAAATATATGAGTATCCATTAAACACAAGTGAGGCAAGGAACACAAAAATCCATCAGATAGATGGTTTAGAGTCCAGTAGGAAGAGAAGATGTATACAGCTGGCCAAAATGCAAGTAGAAAATTGGACATGCATGAAAATGGTAAAGTATGAGGAGTGTCCCAAAGTTGCCTGACTGCCTGACTACTTGGCTAGAGCCTGCCAAGTTGGCAGAGTCCTGGTGGGGCCATCTAGACTCAAATGGTTTTATTGGAGTGTTTCTGGATCATCAGATCCAAGGGCCTGATTTATGTTAACTCCAAAGAGATCAGAGTATAAATGAGGTTGCCAAAGAGTTAATCTTCCATGTGGCCCTGGTGGAGAAATGAAAAAAAGAAAAAAAGAAAGAAACCAATAGCTTGCAGAGGAAGAAAAGCAAAAAGTTAATGGAAATATAACTATGCAAAGGCATGTAAAACAAAATCTTTTTTTTTCACTGTCCAAATTGGATAAGATGGGAAAAACAGAGAGCCAGGAGACAGGAAAGTGAATACTCTATGGACTATTTTTGGGAATAAAAACTGACACAACTAGTTGGAGGTTAATTTCCAAAGATCCTTGAATTTGCAGTGATCTCTTTCTATGAATTTATACCTGGAAAACATTCAGGATTCACAGAGATTTACATAAAGCAATATTCTTCACAGTGTTATTTGTAATACTGATAAAGTATAAACACATTGATGCATAGTAAAAACGGACTTGTTAAATCATAGAATGATGTATATTAGAATTTCTAATAGCCATTAAAAACTGTGCTTTCAACAAATATTTAAGGAAATGTGAAAGGCTAATGATGTGTTAAGTGTGAAAAAGCAGGAATCAAACTATATATGTAGCATGATTAAAACTTTGAAGAAAATGCGTGCGTATATAACACGCAGAGGAAAAATTGGAACAAAATAATCAAAATGCTAAAGGTGTTGGCTCTAGGTGGTGATATTGAATAAATTCAGAAATTTGCTTCTTTATACTTTATTGTTTTTCCCAATTTAGAAAAGTCATTTTATTTTTTATTAATATCAAAGTTATATGTATCAGATGGTTTAAAGAGTCTGCAATTCTAGAAGGTCCTGTTATGAGGAAATAAAAGATCCCTATCCACTTCCCCTAGAGAAAAGACATTTCCCACTCCCCTGAGATAATCACTTTCAGCTCTTAGCTGTTTATTTTAGTAACAGATACTCTCTGTTGACTTCACACCGTGAATGATGAGGCTTTAGCTCTTTCAGACATACCTTCCTCTTCCCATCCGCCCTTTCCCAGTAGCTACATTGTAATTTCAGTCTGACCAATGATCGATGTTTATATTTTTATGACTATGTTGTCACAGCTGAGCCACATGGTATACTATGATTATTTTTTCCTTGTTGTACAACAACACTTTTTGTTTCTCTGGAGTTAATAATTATCTTCTTTCTTCCTTGCTTAGTTTTCACTGCGTGTCTTAACTATTTGACCCTAAACTTGCCCTCCATGCACTTATCAGCTGACATTCTGTCTGTTTCTTCTTTTGAGCCATTTCTGCTGAGCCTTTTAACCTGCTCCCACCTTGGCTGGTGCCTCTTGCCCACCGCACCACTGTTATCTTGGGACTTCCCTTCATCTTTGTTAGGATTCTCTTTGCTTTTATCTCTTGTATTAGATCCTCGTTTTCAGGACTCATGTCTTCTTGATTTATATCCTCACTTTGGTGGAATGTATATTTTATTGGTTTCCTGAGAAAAAATTCACTGTAGGCAACTTCTTTGACACTCAGTATGTTGGAAAATGTTTCCTTCATTTCCTTCATACCTGATTGATAATTTGAAAGTAGACTGGAAATATATATATATATTTTTTCCTTCATAATTTCGAAGGCACGGTTCCATTGTCTTTCGGGTCCTGTTTACGGTGTTGAGCAGTCCCATGCCAGCCTGATCCTGGATCCGTCGTCAGGAACCTGTTTTTCCTTTCTGGAAGCTTAGAATCTGCCACTTCACCCTGCTGAGATTTCACAACCACAGGCTTTGGGGTCGGGTCTCGCTGACTACTGTAGGCCTTTCAGTCTGGAAACTCATGACTTTCAGTTCTGAGAACTTTTCTTGGTTTATTTCTTTGATTTCTTCATTCAAGGCAGTCTCTTCTGTTACTCTGGAACTTCCAGTGTTTAGACATTGGAGTTCCTGGAGTGGCCTTCCACTTTTCTAGTATTTGCGCTCTTTTTTCTCTATATCGGAGAAATTTCCTCAAGTTTATGATCTCCCCCTTCTATTCCTTTTTTGAAATGTGATTCTAGTTTTCATTTTTAAGAGCTCTTTCCTGTTCTCCGGATGTTCCTTTTTTACTTTAGCATCTTCTAGGTTTTGTTTGTTGAAGGAAAATCTTCTCCAGTTTCTCTGAGGATTTAATGGTAGTCTTTGAAGTTCTTGGCTCCCTGCATAGTCTCTCGTTTTGATCTTTGTCAAATGTCTATTCATATTTTCGAGAGAGGCACCACCACGCGTGTGAGACGCTGCACGTGGGTGGGGCTGGCCGACTCTGGTCTTCCCTGCAGGACTGGGTCTCTCAGCTTCAGCGCGGTGGACATTTTGGGCTGGACTATTTGTTGTGGGGGCTGTTTTTGTGCATTGTAGGGTGTTTAGCAGCATCCCTGGCCTCTTTACACTGGATGCCAGTAGCACACCTCCTCCAGCTGTGACAATCAAAAATGACTCCAGACATTGCCAAATGTTCCCCTGGGGCAGTATCACCCCTTACTTGCCCCACCCCCAGTTGAGAACACTGTTGTAGGGTGATCTGTTGGGGCCTTTTTATTTGGGAGCTTGTAATGTCAATAGGTGTTGGTCTTTCCTCTTTGGCTGGTCACAGTCCCCAGGAAAAGGTCTACTCTCCTGCCTGAGGGATTTGTGCTGGGCGGCCAGTGTTCTGAGAGGCAAGTGGAAGAAGCGGGCTGGGGCTCTGTGTGTTTAGTATGTTCACCTGGGCCTGTGTCCTCCCATCCAGGGAGCCCTTGTTCTAGCCTTTCCAGAGAATAAATATCCTCTGCCTTTCACCAGGATTGAGGAGAGAGTTTACCATGATTGGGAAGGGGACCTGGGGTCAAACTGCTTCCTAAACAGACTTTCAGTCCACCCTCTTGTGTGTGGCTCCACCTTCCATCCCCTTCCAGAAGAACATGCTCCTCTGGTTCCCACGCCTTCTGACCCCCAGGGAGTCCCCTCCTTGCTGGGCAGGATTTGGCTTCCTGGGTCTGCTAAGTCAGTTCCTCCTGTTCTTTTGCTGTCTAGCTTCTAAATTTTTTTTTACTGTTGTCTTCTTTCCTTTTTGTTTTGTCTTTGTGGCTTTATGGTTTTTTGTTTGTTTTTTTTAAATTACTGTATGTCTTAGAGGATTTGGAGAGATCAAAGATAAGTGTGTATTTAATTGGCTGGGAATTAACTTAAGTCTTCCTTTTTCTTTTATAGTTAGAAAACATAAATATGAAGAGCAAAGTTTAGTGGTGGATATTCTTTTTAGTGACTGTCTCAAGGTACCTGGGAAAATGAATTCATAAGGAGCTTGCTTGGCATTCAGGCTTTGGAGCAAAAGGAATTGGATGCCTGGTAGGAGATTTCTCTTTCATTTGGGTCCTGGAACTGCATGGCTTTCTAGTGACCAGGATCTCTGTGTCTACCAGGGCCAGCATTTTACCGTTGGGCAGAGCTGGGTAGACACTAGTATTTTAATTATGCAATTTCTACTTTGCTAAGCTCAGTGTAGAGTCTGTATAGATGAAGACTTTTCAGTTAACATATTTTTCAGACAAGCCAAAACGTACTTTATTAGATTACAGCTTTCTTTAGTTACATTCAGTCACCTTGATTAGATTTGGGTGTTTTCAAGCCTCAGTCATCTTAGATGACTTAGAGTGGCCACAGCAGGGGTGGGGAACCTGTAGCCTCAAGGCCACACGTGGCCCTCCAGATCCCCAGCTGTGGCCCCTCAACCAAATCCAAACGTCACAGAACAAATCCCTTTATTAAAATGATTTGTTCTGTAAAATTTGGATTTAGTCAAAAACTGCCATAACTATTATGATTTGATTTTCATTAATTTGCTTCTCAAAATATAGCCTTATCTCAAATGACTGGGATATCCTACCCTAGACCCCAGACTCTATACCGTTAATGTATACAAGGGCTATCTGGAAAGTATCCAGCCATTGTTAATGTAATAAGAGTGGTTACTTGGCTGGATACTTTCTGGACAACCTGGTATGTAATGACTATATCTTCAAGTGTCGATGACATTGGAGGGCAGGAAAGAGCACCTCTAGCTCTGGGGATGGTAGGTGAGTGTCTGGACAGTTTTCCTGGGTGAAGAGGTGGCATATGTGTGTGGGCTTGGGGTGGGAAGGGGGCACAGCTAGAACAAGATCTTCCAGGCCAAGAGAAAGCACAGAAAGAGTCACACGGCAGAGGTAGGGGTGGGTGGGGAGAGCGTGGGAGCAGCCTGTGTTCACTTTGGTTACAGAGTAGGTGTTCATCAGGGAAGCCATCAAATCTAAGGTGGAAAAAAGAGCCTGATGCCTGGCACGGCCAGCCCTGGAACACTGGGCTGCGGATGGACTTCTAAAGGGTGCAGTGGGGAGCTGCCCAAGTCTTCCGGAGACTGGTGCCTTGATGGAGAGGTTAGCAGAGAACATCAGGTAATATTGATTTGTCCTCAAGGGTGCACGAGTTTTCTCCACTCTGAATTCTTGTGGCACTTGGCAGCTAGGGCTCTTATCATTAATCCTAACAGTGACCTTGTGAGGAAGGTTATATGGTCTACCCCTTCTCCTGCCCTTATTTATTTATTTTTAATGGGTGAGGAAATCGGCTCAGAGTCAGGGAAATGACTTGTACAAGGTTACATACATGGGCCGGAGAGGCAACCCTGGACCTCAGCCCAGGCCCTCTGACTCCAGCTCTGCATTCTGTTCTCGTGACTTCCCTCTGCTGCAGGTGTCTCACTAGATTGCTTAACTAAGCCAGTGGCTCTTTGACAGGAGACATACATTGTTTGATTTTCCAGGTAGCATATAACACAATCTTGACCACGGACTGCAGGCTCTGACAGGACTCAGTGGGCAGCATGGGGTAACTAAGAGCTGTACCGTTTGACCAGGTCACAGGGTCCACACCTCTATGTCTGAAACCACCCCCTCCCACCCCTACCAGCCCAGCTGTTTCACCACCACGTCACCCCATGCCTGGGCTCAGCTGTGCCCCTCAGTGCCCCGGAGAGAGGGAGGGAGGGATCCCAGCACTGCCTCCAAGGGCTCTGTGAGAGTACACAAAAGAGAATGGACACTTGAAGCCCTGGAATGACAGTTTATCTGGTGCTTGTCTTATAAATTATGTTTTGTTGTTGTTGCTGGTCTGTAGGGTTGCTTCTCTTTGATTTTGTTTCACTGGCTGTCGGTGTGCTCAGGTGAATGGCATGTGTCTCCCTGGCCACGCTCTTTAGAGTTTGAAATCAGCTGTCAGATTGGCTTATCCTCTTGGAAGGCGGAGGATGCCGGTGCAGACGTGTGTCCAGTCAGTGTTGTCCCGTCAGCCACGGAAACCTGCCTGCGGCTGCGCGACAGGAGCTGGGAGGACTCCTTGGCCACAGCAAAGCCCCTGTGCGTCTTGACTCTTTGCCCTTCCCAGGTCTCGCCAACCAGTGTTTTTTTAAGGAACACAGTTGAGGTTTATTGGTTTAGCTCTTTTCTAGGTATTTAAATAAAATTTCTAACTTCAGTCCTTGCCTGCCGTGTGAACATATGCACTTATTTAAACCAGCAAAACTTCTCTGGGTGTTTTTCTCAAAGTTGATTTTACCCTCAGTTCTCATTTTCTGCCTGTTTATTACTCTGCCCTGAATCTGCTGAAACTGAGTGGCGCCGGAACACTACCAGGCAGGGGTGCTGGTAAATTAGCAGCCACCACAGTGCTAAGTGCCTGTCATGCCTTAGCTCATTCTACCTTCCCACCAGCTTAAGAGGAGGATCTGTTAGTAGTCAGTTTTGCAGATAAAGGAAAGAGAGAAGATAAGTAACCTGCTTACGATCACGTAGCTGGAAAGCCTATTTCAAAGATTCAGAAGGTCTGTGTCTGAAACCTCCGATAACTGCCTGGTTAAAACAGAGGGGGCGCGAGGGGGTCCTAAACTCGTTGTTAGAACTGCATCCTGCTTCTCTTCTGCCCTGCTCTCCCTGTGTCTTTAGACAGGGAGTGAGCTTCTTGGAGCCCCAGTTTGCTCATCAGTGAAGTGGGAGCTGCCCTGTCTCCTAGGCTAACGGTGGAGGTCCAGTGGGTAGGCAGAGTCCCCGTGAAAGCGCAAGCAGGCACTCTCCTCGCGGCTGTGAGCTAAATAGGCTGCAGTAATGCGATGAGGCTGCTAGTTACAGGCCTGGAAGATCCCCGCAGGGAACCTTCTGTAGTGCCAAAAGGCCAGAGCTGGAGAGGAAAAGATGAAGAGAAGTAATACAGAACAGGGAGGGTAAGGTGAGAGTATCAAACCTGTGCAAGGAGGATAAGCCAGGCTCAGCGGTGTGGAGTGTGCAGTGGCGATTAATGCAGCTTGTGAGGAGTTGATGGGT
Organism: Avahi laniger; assembly: GCA_963575035.1. Lineage (NCBI taxonomy): Eukaryota > Metazoa > Chordata > Mammalia > Primates > Indriidae > Avahi > Avahi laniger. The sequence goes on from CAUYSK010026257.1 coordinate 65,283, forward strand.
TGGGCTCCAGGGACTTCCTACAGGGTAATTCTACTGCATGCAGCACCTCTCTGGATTTTCAGAAAAATCTGTGTGATTGTGTGTGTGTGTGTATACCTGCAAGGTCACACCTTTGCACACTTGTGGATCTGTGTATACATTTTTTAATAGAGGTGAAATTCACATAACATAAATTTAACCATTTTAAATTTATACAATGTGTACAAATATACAGTCCAGTGACATTTAGTACATTCACAATGTTACACAACTACCACTTCTATTTCCAAAACATTTTCATCACCCAGACAGAAATTGTGTGTATTTTTTAAAAGCTCTGTTCTATGCAGGTGTTTGTGAGGTCATCCTGATTTTGCCTGCGGGGAAGCCTTCCTCATCCTCAGCTGGCAGACTGTGCTGTGTGTGTTTGGCCAGCAGAGTGGGGCCCAAGTACTCAGATTCCACGTGGGTTTGTTAGTCATGGCTTGATTCAGGGTGGGAAACCTTTTCATGTTGGAGTGCCGCATTAATTTAGCTCTAGTCAAATAAGGTTGCATTCAAGAAACTGCGATTAGATATACTTAAAAATGTACGTTATTTTGTAAAAATCTAACTATTATGTACTTAATAATTTCAAAAAAATGAAAACTATTTGTTAATTTTAAAGCTAACTAACCTTTTCACACATTGACTGCCATGCGAGTTGTATTTAACTCAGGCTAGCTTTGAGTCCGGGGCCTTGTGTAGCAAAACCTTGCAGTTGGTTCGTGAAAATCTTACTTGTTGATGTCCCTATTGTTACAATTAATAAGATTTAATTCTAAAAGCGTGAATTGCATTGCATATCACTCACACACAGAAAACAATAAAAAATAACAAATTAGAAAGGATCATTTTCGTTTTAATAAAACACCGTGGCCCCATGGAAAATTTTTTTTTCTAGTGTGGCAGTCAATGTGTTAATGACTTTGTTGTGTCCGCTTTTTGTTAGAAAGCATTTGAATATTTGGTTGCAGCATGGAGGTACACAGTTTCAGTTGATTCTCTAGATGGGTATCAGTCATTTGTGGGGTCATCTTGATTTGGGTTCGGTAGGAGAATGTAGATTCACAGCAATAAGTGGTTGAAAAGCAAGAAAGCATTTTTCAGGCATTTTGCCAAAGGTGT
>CAUYSK010026260.1:0-45559 GCA_963575035.1 Avahi laniger
CACACACACACACACACACACACACACACATAAACGCATTCACACATTTATTCCTCCCTTCCTGATTGACTATCTTTCCTTGTAACACAATTCCGAAACACCTTCTTAAATAATGAGTAGAGAATGTGCTAAGAAATAAAGATTGATTTTAGTCTTATTTTAGATTAAGTGTTAAAACACACATATACTCAAAAAATAAATCCACTAATTTCCCTCAAATTATGTGCTACTGCTGCATTGCCAAACTAAACAAATTTTTTTTGAGATTTATTTTTTTGAACAACTGTTTTCTTTCAAAAGTAAGAAAAACCCAGAGTTTGCTCTAATTATGTATGTATTTGCATATGTTCCAGTAAAGGCAGAGCTCTAGCAGCCCCCTTGGAAGGGAAGAACAGTTAGTAAACTCAAAAACAACATTTTTATTCCTTTAAGTAATTACTTACTTAATGCCTTCTGTCAATCATTGCTTTAGAAAATAAAAATATCTTTTACTTTTATACTCGAACTTTCCACATTTCTTATATCCTAGAATCAAAATAGACAGTTTTATTTAAATAATAAGCAACCAAAAAAAATCACCCTGAGAATACACATACAATATTACTATAACAATCAGCATAAACCATCCAAAAATATTAATAGTTAAATCTTATTTTAATGAATACATAGTTGTGTGTCACATTTCAGACTGCAGGAGCTAAAGACAAACAGTCACAATCCATACTTTTCTAAGTAGTAGATTAACAAGGGGAAAAGAGTAAACTGAAGCACTTAGGCAGAGGAGGCTTTATAAATATGACAGCTAACATTCAGTGAGCACTTACTATGTGCCAGCCACTGTTTTAAGCACTTTACATGTTTTCATTGATTTAATCCTCACAACAGCAATCATTTAAGGTTACAGAAAAATAAAAGGGTAAATAACTCTATCAAGCTCATCTAGCTGCTAGAGTCAGGATTCAAACTCAAGCTCAGGGTGATTCCAAGGGCTTCTGGGCCACAAATATGCCTTCATAAACAAATATTTCCAAATCCAAACTCACAAATTGTATTTATAACTTGTTTTGCGTTATTGTGTTTTAGAAGTGTTTGTGTGGAGAGAGAATCAATGAAATGTTTTAGATGAGAAGAGATATGTGTTGACTGTTATTAGGCAGTGTTCTCTAGAGAAGCAGAATAAATAGGACATATGTATGTACAGAAAGAGATTTATTTTATTGAATTGGCTCAGCGATTGTGGAGGAGGCTACCAAGAACGAAATCTGCAAGATAGGACAACAGGCCGGCAATCCAGGGGAGAGGTGTGGTTCCAGTTCAAAGGCAACCTACTAGAAGAACTCCCTATTTCTCCAGGGAGGTCAGTCTTTTTCCAGTTAAGTCCTTGAAATGACTGGATGAGGTCCACTCCCGTTACGGAACACAATTTGCTTTACGCAAAGTCTAGTGATTTAAATATTAATCTCTTCTAAAAAATACCTTCACAGAGATATCTACAATAATGTTAGACCAAATAGCTAGGTACTGTGGCCCAGCCAAGTTGATACGTAAAATTAACCATCACAGCTGTTCCCATGTGTGTTTGCATATTTATATGCTATGGTTGAAAACAAGTTACTAATAATAAGATCTTTAACAGAGAAAAAGAGTTAGCCACCTCCAAAAGAACACCTCTAAGCAACTACTCTTTTTGAGAAAATGTGCTGCATATCTGGACTATAAAGAAAGTGCTAAGTTCAAGGCTCTCACAATCTGGGTAGGGATAGGTCAAGGAGAGAAAAATAAACATGTATACAATCAACTATGATATAATGTAACAATGTGTACATTGTAACATAATGTAAGCATAGTGGGGACAAACTTCTGCAGGAAGTTAAGAGAAAGATTAATGTATTTCATCATTTCCACCCCTGGGCCTGAGAAGAATCTCTAAGAGGAGATGCTTGAGCCCATTAAGGAACTTGAGGACTCCACCACCGGAGAAAGCTGAGGACCAAAGATATGATGACACAAACGCAGATAGGAGTTTAACGATTTGTGGGAAATCCAGTGAGGTGGGAGCACAGCATTCTTGATGGAGCAAGAGAGATTGGACTAAGCCACAGTATAAAGTTTGGACTGTGTTCTAAAGCTAATGGGAAATTACCGAAATTTCCAGCTGACAGAATGACATGATCATGAATGAGTTTCAGGAAGATTCTATTAATGGCAGAAGGAGAAACAATAGGGAGAGACAGGAAGATGGAGGCAAGAAAACCTAATTTAAGAGAGAAGATGACTTGAACCAGGACAGTAAGATTGAGAGGAAAGACTCAACAGGCAATTTTTTAAATTAAAATTGACATATATTTAATTATGTGCAATATTTAAGGGAGAAGGGATTCTTTCATGCAACAAACGTACTTTGAATACTTACTATGTGTTTGTGTCTCTGCCAAAAAAAAAAATTGGACTATAAAGGTGAATAAGAGGACATTAACAACAGTGACAGTGTGTGACAAATACAATAATAGAAGAAAATGCACGGTATGAACATGACAGAGAAGAGTCAAGAAGGACCACATAGAGGAGGGGACTCCTGGCCTGGATCGTGGCCAATGACTGACAGCCCAGGAAGACACGACTGATAAGAGCATTCCAGGAAGAGAGGCGGAATTCAGAAAGGAGTTAGGTGTGGGACAAAACTTGCATTCAGGCATCACAGGTGCAGGAAGTATACAATGGGGAAGAGAATAAGGAGGGCAAGAGAATAAGGAGGGGAAGAGAATAAGGAGAGGAAGAGACCAGGTTGGGAAGAACTTTGCTTGTGTTTTATTGGAAGAAATTAATCAGAGACATCGTGTGGTCTGAGAGTCTGGGCAAAAGCACAGAGGATGGATTAATGGAGTAAACTAACTGGGAGGTGTATGAGTTTCCAAGAACTGCCATAACAAACTTACCACAAGCTAGTGATTTAAAACCACAGAAATTTAATCAAGGCAGTAACAGGGCCACAGTCCCCCTAAAGGCTTTAGGGGAGAGTCTGCCTTGCCTGTTCTAGCTTTTCTGGTGGCCCCCTCACCTTCCTTGGCTTGTGGCTTCATCCCTCCAATCTCTGCCTCCATCTTCGCCTGCCTTTCTTCCCCGTTATGTGTGTCTGTGTGTCCTTATCGGTCTCTTACAGAACTCTTTCATCAGATTTAAGGCCCACCCTAATCCAGTGCAACCTCATCTCAATCCTTCCTTTAAGTATATCTGCAAAGACCCTATTTCCGAATATGGCCAAATTCTGTCGTTCCGGGTGGATTTGCATTTTTGTGAAACACTAACTCACCACAGGAGTCCATTGTAGTAACAAAGGCAGGAACTGATAAGATCTGAGGTAAAAGAAGAGGGTAGAAGAGATAAAGAGATAGGCAGGAGGTCACAGTAAAACAAAGTCATGATTGGCTGAAGTGGAACAAGAAATAAAATTCAGAATTGAGGACAAGTCCAATGTTTCTATCTGGAGAAACGAGCTAGATTTTCATACCACTGGTTGAGACAGAAATGCTAAAAGTAAGAACAGATTTGAGAGAAGGATTTGGGAGTGTGGAGGATGTAGATGTGTTCAGTTTTAAACACAAAGTAAAGTGCTTTGAGTGAAGCTATCCTCAAGGGAAAAGAAAGTTTTAAAGTGACTTAGATTGTTGGGTGGGTGGTAATGCCATCAACTGTGATTGGACGCATAATGGAATGAATACTTTTTTCAGGGGGAAGAAAATAAGGTTATCTTTGAAAATCTTACATTTAAAGGGTATGTGGTATATGTAAGGAAAGAAGTAGAACATAAAAAAAAGAAATACTCATTTGGTGTTCTGAGGAAGAACTGACAATGTTTCGCAGTTTGACAGCAGAGAGCACACATCTGATAGAGACTAAGACATGCAGAAAGGAACAAGGAGAGAATAGTGTCAGCCAAGTTAAGAAAGAAGTTTCAATAAGGGAAGACCGGTTATTAAAGACTCAAAAAAGATGAGAAGGAGAACAATCTCATCGCATGTTATTAGAGATCATCGTGTGCCTCTGACAAAGTGGCTGAATTACAGTGTGGTGCCCATGCCTTGCCGCGGGTAGATGAAGAGTAAGCAAAGACTTAAGAAGTGGAGACACACGGCACTGTTAATTGAGAAATCAAGTTGTTAAAACAATTTGTACAGCAAGATCCCAACTAAAGATCTATTTAAGTATTTGTGCAAAGACTAGAACTATACACATTAAAAATTACTAACATATTTATAGTTTTATTTACTAGTGCCAATTATTATAAGAGCTTTATATGCACTTACTTTAACCTGTTTAATTTCTGCAGCAATTCCTTGCTGTTACGCATTTCGCACAAAAAGGGGAAACAAAGGTACAGAGAGGTGCAATTACTTGACCAATGTCACATAACTGGTTTGTGATGGATCCAGAGTTCGAAACTGGGGTTTAACTTCAGAGACTGCTCACTTAAGCCTCCATCATTCTAGCATTTTCTTCTACATGGTAGAATTGTGAATAGCATTTATTTCTCTTCTTATAACTCTTCAGCATTTTAGCAAATTTTCTATATTCATTTTACAATAAAAAAAATCCAAGTAACATTTTTTTAAAAAAGTGGAGCTAATGAGTGTACATCTTTCAAAGATATAGAAGGAAGAGAATATTGTAGTGATTTGATGCATAACATTAAAGAAAAATTACTGATTTTTTTTTTCACTTTTTTCTTAATGATGACAAATCTATTTGAAGGCTAAAGATAGGGGAGAAAAGAAAAATTAAAGATACAAGAAAGAAAAGATATAAGACAGGTTTTGATATTTGAGTAATGGTGTTTGGGCAAGACAAACATGGAAGAATGTTCTAGGCTGAGTGGCAGAGTTCAGAGAGGCCCAGGGTATGACAGAGACCGGTGTTGGTGGATCACAAGGACCCTGGAACATAAGCACAAGAAAAGAAATTAAAGATGTGAGTAATTAGCCTTGGAAAGGGACCAGGGTACCATAAAAAGAATGGAACTGAGTAGAATTAGTCCAAGACATAAATTTTGAGGTGGAGGGAGTCGAAGCCGAGGAAATCTATGATTTTCATTTTTTTTTTTCAGAGGATGAAATTAGTTTAAGTTCTTCAGATAAAATTATAAGGGGCAGTGATTTGGTTGAAGGTCACTGAGAGGTAAAATTTGGAAAACCTTCAGGTGGGATCGGGAAGTGAGGTGCCAGGGGATGGATAGATGTGTTGCCAAGTGGAAAGAGGCTCTATCCTTTCCACTGAAAGAGTAATTTGTTTACTTCCGTGTAGGTTCCTCTACCAAAGTAGGAGTTTCCTCAAAGTAGAAATTGTCTTTTTCATCCCTGGGATCCAATGCTCAAAGCATAATCTAGAGCAAGGTAGTTGCTATTAATTTTAAAAGCATAGAATGGAGCTTCTCCAATCATTATTAGCTTGTGGACAAAATGGAGCACGGAAACAGTGGTGACTCTGGGTTCCCTGGTTCTTGTTTCTGTGCTAAATATTATAGGACCTCCCAGCCAAAGTCATGAAGTCACAAAATGCCCCCAGAAAGTAGGTAAGATGCTTACAAAGGATACAAGTTAAACATGCATAGTGGCAGAATGAGCCCTAACACTGTTCTCAGGGCAGGAAGTTGAACTAGATTTCTTAATCCTTTGACAACACAGTATGTCTGTAAGCCTACCAAACAGGCTGACTGGCCTAATTTATTTTCTACTTCTTTTCACTGTGTGTCATAAAATCAGTTTCAAGGAAATTCATCCACCTCTTTTGATTTCACTGCCACCAGTATGTCTAGAAATTGATGAGAGGGTCAAAACAATGTTTGAAAGCAAGGCTGATTTGACATGAAGTCAAAACAGATGACTTAAAATATGTCTCTTATTTTGTCCACTCAATGCTAAATAACCCATTCAACTGATTGTGGCAGAAATGAGGAGGGCAACCGGGTATGTAGGAGCCAAACAATTTCATTGTCTTTTTCTTAAACTAAGCAGGTGAAATTAATAATCAAATCACTGTTGGGTGTTTTGGAAAGGAAGCCTAAACAGGAAAGAGGAATGCTCTGATCATCCCAGACCATGTAGCTTAGTTTCTTTAAAAGGTGATTGTGAGGTTGATATCTACCTAAATTTTGTAGAGCACAATTTTCTGAGCAATGTGGAATCGTACTTCAAGATTAAGATTCTTTTATTAGCATATGACCACAAAAGCTTTTTGCTAATAAAGTTTTTTTACATTTGACTTATTTGAATTTGTAGCCAGGCCTCTGATCCTCAATCATAAGCCTTCAAGGAAAGGTCTGGAAAAGATGTTCCTATTAAGTATGCCACTTCAAGAGTTTGTCACAATGCACCTCCAGGAATGCTTGCTTCCAGGGCTCATGAGGTCCCACAGATTGCAGGAGCTTCCAGAATATGCCGTATCTCTTCATCAGTTGCATATGAGTCAGTCTCCAAAAAAACAATTAAAATTTTGAAAGTTACAGTCTCCCTTAGGAAAAAAAAATATAAATGTTTTCCAACACTACGTACAGAGACCTTGAGCATTGATTTATGCCTTGTTCCTTTCAAAAAGCTGGGGGTTGGGTGGAGCTGAGGATGGAGAGTTTAACTTTGGAAATGTACCCAATTCCCAACTGTCACATTTGTTTCCTTCCCAGTCTGAATTTCTGTGACCAGTTGTAAAAGGTACAGTCAACCCGTCCTAGATAACCAATGCTGGGAACGTTTATTACACCTAGTTCCTTAAATTATGAAAATGGCAAGTACATAAAATTTTCTATGTAAGTGCTTCTGTGATTTACTTAGCGAGCATCCTGAGCTAAGTAGGCACTGAATGGGCTCTACTGCTGAGTTACACACATCAAAATTTAATTAAGTCTCTGACCTAACATCCCCTTGGTTTCATTGATTAGGGAAGTCACGGGTGGACCACATCATTCTCAGGAGGGCTGTACAATTGTGAATTCTGAGCAGGCTCTATATATTTTTGCCAGAGTATTCAAGTCTCATTAGATTATTATGAGTGTTATAGCTGTGCTAATGTTTTTCTAAGAAATGAACTTTTAAAATTGCACATTTTAAAAGTGACTTGTAGAGTTACCATGGCAGCTTCATTATAATACACAGAGAGGAACATTATCACAGCTATGCCTGAGCTATCCAGGGTTGTCAGGAAATGAGAATTCCACATAAAGTGCATTCTCTGGTAGGATTCATAAAACTTGCCAGATCAAATGCAGAGACTTTCAGTTTAACAGTTTCAAATGAAAAGCTTTCTATCATGTACTGCACACAACTCTGTTTCCTTAAATGCATTCTTGATAACTCGGGGGTCTCTGTTATCAATAACTTACTGTATTTAGAGGCACACACACAGAGCTATTGGGTTTTTTAGTCTCCTTTTGGTTTTTTCCCCATTAATTTATTTATTTATTTATTTTGAGATGGAGTCTTGCTCTGTCGTCCGGGCTAGAGTGCAGTGGCATCAGCCTAGCTCAAAGCAACCTCAAATTCCTTGGCTCAGAAAATCCTCCTGCCTCAGCCTCCTGAATAACTGGCACTATAGGTGTGTGCCACTACACCCAGCTAATTTTTTCTATTTTTAGTAGAGACAAGGTCTGGCTCTTGATCAGGCTGGTCTCAAACTCCTGACCTCAAGTGATCCTCCCACTTCAACCTCCCAGAGTGCTAGGATTATAGGAGTAAGCCACCGTGCTTGGCCAGTCTCCTTTTTTTGATTTAGTTTCCCTGCCGCTTGTGATGACCTGGGGCACTCTGAGTCATTTCAGACCCCGAGAGAGTGGTCTTTGGCCCCTGCCACCCAGCAAGGATAGATTTATGTAGATATGTCACCTCGATAGCCCAGGTCCCTTACTGGATGTTCGGCAGCCAGAAATGGCAGATGGGTACTGATATGCAATGCGATTGATTCCTGGGTCATCTTTTTAGAGCCAGGACTGGTATTTTGTACTGACTTCCTGACTCTCACAGTCTAAGACACCCGTCACTCCTTGTCCATCCCTAAGGTTTGCCATGTTCTGATGGACTAGTCCTTAACTTCTCTGGACTGAGTTCCTTAAGTACTTCCTTACATAGAAGTTTCTAGGGCTCTGAACAAGAGCCTAGCACTCAGCATTCATCATGACACTTAACCTTTTATAGGTCCCGGTTTTTCTCTAAAATAATGTCAAGATGAAATGTGATATTATATATAGAATGTGTAGCACAATCTGTAATTCATAGATAGAATTCAATAAATGAAAGCAATCATATGTACAGAACGTGATAAAGGTTGTAGATAAAAAGACCATTTTAAAGATTATTTTGGGATCCTGAAGTTTTACTTTGAGTATTGAGCTGCCATTAAATGATTATTTAGTTATCTGAGTGGTATCTTTTTGTTGGCACCATATAAAGTATGCTAGTAAGAAATTAGCTTCGTCTGTAAGTAAACTTGTAATGCAATTAGAGGTTGCAGGTATCTAACATAATGCATTGAGCACAAACTGTGGCAGTGGCTTAGTAAAAAGATTGTGGTTTTGGCTGCAAAGGGAGCCCAGTTCACTTCTTGCCCGAATCACTAACCCAGGTTTCTAACCTTGGGGCGTGACTCATCAACTCAGACCATCTGTTTTCATATCTCTAAAGTAAGGATAATATCTCCTTCTAGGATTAGAAAAAAAAATAAGAAAGTTTTATACATAGTAAGCACATAATGAAGTTATTGTTATGGATTTAATTTCTAGAGGTAATCACATTTAACACATTGCCACACTAGAAAAATTTTTTTTCCCTGGGGCCACAGTGTTTTATTCAAACAAAATGATCGTTTCTAATTTGTTATTTTTTATTGTTTTCTGTGCATGAGTTACATGCAATGCAATCCACGTTTTTAGAATTAAATTGTCAATATTAATTGTAACCATAAGAACATCAACGAGAAAGATTTTCATGAACCAACTGCAGGGTTTTGCTTCATGCGGCCCTGAGCTCAAAACTAGCCTAAGTTAAATACAACTCACATGGCAGTCAGTGTGTTAAAATAAGAAGTTCGCTTTTATGCATTCAGATGAAACTAAAAAATAAAATCTGAATTCACACCTGGCCGAATATGGGCTCACCGGAAAAACTGATTATAGAGTGAGGTTCTCCATGATTGCTAAAACAATATCACATATTACAAGTTAGAAGAAGAGCACTTCCCTCTCCTGCTGTTCCTTAAGTGTAGAAAAACAGTACTTATATCGAAGAAGTTGACATTCACGACCCACTGTCTAAAAAAATCGAGCCCTCCCCTGCTTTCTCCTGCTTTTCTCATTTCCTTCAGATTTTCCTCAAATGGTACCTTCGCAACTGACCTTAAAATTGCAACCAACCCTGCTCTCTGTGGCCCATCTCACTTCCAACCTAATATACCACTTACCTTTTCTTTTTAGTATTTATTGCCTGTGCTCCCCTCGAGACTATAAGTTCCATGAGAATGGATAGAAATTTTTTTTTTTTTTTGCTGATGTATCTCAAATACCTAAAAGCAGTGCCTGACATTGAATATTATTTATTGCATATATGAACAAAGTTTTAGTATTGTTTTGCAGAGACTCTGTTTAGAAAACAAACAAACAAAAAAGAATGACAAAAAATTAGTGGTATTTTTTGTACTGAATTTATAAAAGTTATTTAGGCCTAATTTTAATGAATAAATTAAATTAATATTTTAAAAAATTAAGCTAAAACAAACAGCGTTTATTATTTTCATTGTTTTGAGCTCTTGATTTTTTTTTTTTCCAACTAAAACTGTTTGTTTTAGTTCCGTTGTACTCTGTCTTCATTTGGTCATTCAGCAATAATGTTTTCTGCATAGCTATGAACAAACTTGGGTGTGTGTTTGACTTTCTTTTGTCAGTTAGATTTCCTCAAAGACGTGATCTTCCATACCTGTCCTCAGAGAATTAACTTCGACTTCTGTAATCTTGAGAACTGTAAATACCTGTAGTAGTTGGTGTTAAGTCACACAATGGTGTATTTTAGGGAATAAAATATTTAGTGTCTCTATGTAGCTTCCCAACGATGGCCTACGTCAGGGTTTCTCAAACTGTATAAGTTCAGCAGTACTCCCTTACCCACAGTTTCACTTTTTGAGGCTTCAGAAAGTGAACCACAGTCCAAAAATATTACATAGAAAATTCCAGAAATAAACAATTCATAAATTTTAAATTCTATGCCATTCTGAGTAACCAGTGAAATCTATTGCCATCCCCACTCTGTTCAACTCAGGACCTGAATCCGCCCTTTGCCCAACATAGCAACCCTGTACACACTACCTGCCTGTTAGTCACTTAGTAACACTCTTAGTTATCAGATTGACTGTTGAGTTATCTCTGTGCTTATGTTCAAGCAATCTTTATTTTACTTTTATTACAGTATATTTTTATAATTGTTCTATTTTATTACTAGTTATTGTTGTTAATCTCTTATTGGTCATAAATTGACAAACTAAGCTTTGTCATCGGTGTGTATATACAGGAAAAATCACAGTATATGTAGAGTCAGGTACTATTGTTGGTTTCAGGCATCCATTGGTCTTGGAACACATCCCCTGAGGATAAGGAAGTGGCTACTGTATATGTAAATCTCCTGGCAATCCTGTTAAAATGCACATTGTGAATAGGTAGATCTGGGGTAGGGCCCTAGATTCTGTATTTCTAATAAGCTCCCATCTGATAATGATGCTATTGATACCAAAAAAAAAAAAAAACACCTTTTGAGGAGCTAGGGCCTAGATTAAAATTTTTTATTGGCATTAATCTTTTTCCTTCACAGTTGAATTTCAATTTGATTTCTTAAAGGGCAATAGGGAGAGAATTTATACACTTTTTTCATAATTTAAAATCCAAGTCCAGTAACATTTTTACTCAATATTATTAAGTATGGATTTCAAGTTTGCATACAGTAGTGTTTACTATAAAATAGGAGAGTGTTACTTTTTTAGGCATGATCTAAGGACAGGTGTGGGCTTTATTCTTTAATGAGGTTCAAATTTAGCACTGTAATGAAGCTCACTGAAAAAGTAAAGCAGGAAATGGCAGATTTGTTTTGATAGAGACCAAGAATTTTAAGTGTGTGTTGGCTTTACACTGTCTTTGAAACTGTGCTATGAAAACACAGGAACCAGGAAATGAGCACAGCCAAGCGATTCCATTCTCTAAAGATGTCAAAATCGGTTCTCTGCGATATCCAAATGTTCCTCTTTCGGAAGTGAAATGAGGAAAGGCCCATATTATTTGTAGCTGAGTAAACCAAGAGTGCTTTATTCTCTTGTAAATCAGTTACAATCCCTAAAATAAAAGCATCCTTCCTCCTGAGGGGCAGCTGTTCCATCTCTTATTCTAGCCCAGGCTTTGTTATCTCTAAAAGTGGGCAGGAGGACTAATAAAATTCATTTTCCTTTGTTCCCTTCAGAAAAAAGGAACTAGCTTAGAGAACGGAAGAATCGGGGTATGTATGTGGAAGAAAGTGACTGGTTTTGATACCCAGGCATGTCACAATTTCTTGTTTTGACTCAAGAATTAGAGAACAGTAATTGCTTTGACCCACTGCCCTGTAGTGGGCTCATAGGAGTTTGCCGTTGGTCACTGGGAAATCAAGTGGTATATTTCTGCTGACCAAGCATTCTTCTAGCTGTTTGTAATTGTCTTCATTTGGAGTTTTCTTTTATGACTCAGTGCAATCCTCATATTTGGGATGGGCAGAATTGAATTCAGTTCCTACCTTAATTCTACCTGATGCAATCAAACTGGCAATAAACAGGTCATGTTTTTCTTTTTCTTAAAAATTTTGGTAATATCACTGTGATTGGAACAGTTAGGAAAACTTAAAGCAGAAAATAAGAAAATTATGGCTTGACTTGGACTTTTGATGTAGAATGGTGTAAGAGTTCTTAAGGTCACACTATTGCACTGAGACTAAGGAAATTGCCTTTGAAATTGGGTAAACTGAGCTTAAAATTTTCATGCAATAAATTAGGCATAATATCTCAAGATCTCATAATTCTCCTTTCAAAAAACATCTGTTTTCTGAAGAAAAGCTGGCAAATCATATTGCAACCGGAAACTGAGACTATCAGTAGTTAATGCAACACTAAAGCAGTGATTCTTTACCTAGGAATCATACCTAGTACCCTCTGAAATTACATAGGACATTGGTATAATTTACTGGGAGAGTATATTAACTTTCATCAGATTGTCATATGGTCTTGTGATTCTCCCAAATGAGCAAAGAACCATTTCACTAGTCTATCAACCTTTAAACCATTCATGACTTTGAGCTAAATATCCCATTTCCAGGGATTAATCTTGCATAAATATTCATCCTAGTGAATAAAATTGGAACATAAGAGAGTTTCCTTCTGTATTGTTTGTAATTGTGAAAAAATAGAAAGAACTTAAATATCCATCAATAGAAAATATTTTAAAATATTATACATATTTGTATTATGGAAGACAATACTGATATTAAAAATAAGAAGGCTCACATGGAAAGCTGTGTAAGATGTATTGTTAATTTAAGAGTCATTCATTCATTAGATAATCAATTAAGCATCTGCAATGTGCCAGGCACTGTGTTTGGTACTAGTGAATAAATACTGACCTCCCTTTATTTTTATGATACTTGAAGTCTGGAAGAGATCAATATGTATTTACAATATGTAAATAAAAGTATAAGTGTTAGTGATTGCTTGCAGGTGTGTATTTGCATATACATATCAAAACTCTGGAAGGATATACATCAAGAAACAAGATTTTTAAATCTGGAATTTGAAAAGGAGAAAATGAGGAGAGGTTTTTTTTTAATTTTGTTTAAATTTTATTTGAAAGCATATATAACTTTCTTAATACTTAAGTGAATATTTTTAACCATTTATTTAAAACTCTGCAGGGAAAATGTACTGTTCTTAAACTGAGTGTGACTCTGATTGTCACAATCTTCATACAATAACAAACAACACATATGTTTCAGATTTTTCTTTAAAAAAATCAGTTTTTTTGACTGATCTTAAACAATCAGTTCAATTATTGTCTTATATTTAAGATAATTTTTTAACTGCCTACTGGGTCCCTATTGTGTTCTCTTGTAGCAGTGATTACCCACAAACTCCCTTCTTCTCTTTCTTCTTCAGGGATATTACCAGCCTATCAGGTAGTTTTCCTATCCACAGAGTCATTTGGTGTGCAAAATACTGACATCAACCCTGGAAGAATTATCTGTTATTTGGGTTAAATCTGCAAGTCTTTTATTCAGTATCTAACCACCAACCACATGCCCTTAGAGACCTTTTCTGTTATGTGTTCAATTCTTTGAGTACATTTTTGAACTCTCTAATGCTCAGGTCTTGATATTTGAGTATTATTTATATCATGTTTTACTAATCTAAGTCTTTGTGGGGTGGCCTTCAAAGATATCACACCAATTTTGTGATCTTGTTGATCATTGATTCTTCCATGAAAGTGAAACATATGTATTTGGTTGAGTGCACTAAGAGCTAAGACGGGAAAGTTGCAATAGAAGAGTCCATGAATGGTATTTGAGGGTTACCTAAAAAAAAATGTCATATAAAAGCACATGAAAAAATGACTCTTACATGTTACTCCAGAGGTAGAGACCATTAATATTCATTACTATCTGATTATCTTCTCCTTCTCGGGACACAAGTGTGTCGCACTTTCCAGCCACCTTGCAGTTTGGTGGGACCACACGCTAGTTCTGGCCAATGGAACATGTGTAAACTAATGTACATTAATTCCTATTCAAAACAATTAATAGAGAAAAATCTTCCAACACACCTTCTCCTCTTCTTCACCCCACAGTGAATTTGAAAGCTACCCTACACTACAGTATGCCGCGGTAAGGTGAAACTGCATAATGGTGCCTTTGTCAGCCTGGATCCCTGAGTAACTTCACGGATATCAGCCACCTTAGAGAGTGATCTGAACCATAAGCATGAGAAATAGGGCTGTGTTATGTTAACAACTGAGACTTCAGTGGTGTTTCCTCCTGATGTATAATCTAGCCTGTTCTGACTAACATAGCCATGCTTACGCTCAATCAAATTTTAATTACTTTTAATTTAATTTTGTTTAAAATGTGGTTTTTAAGAGTCTGATATGTACTAGGCACTGCGTTTGGAGCCAGGTATACAAAGATAAAAAAATCTCTAAGCTGAAGGATCACTTGCATTAGAACTACCTGGAATGCTGCTAAAAATAAAAATCCCTAGAATCTCATTCAGATTTATTAAAAGAGAATGTCTCGGTATAATGATCTAGAAAAAGTTCCTCAGATTAGTCTTGGGTGCCTTCATGTTTGGCATTGATTTAGTGGTAGATAAGGGCACATACGTTGTTTAATTTACTCCTATAAATGTGAAGGTAAGAGTTTGGAGCTACCTTGTGAAGTATGAGACACCCACAGGAGTTCTGCTTAACAGAGTGAACCATGATAGCACCATTCAGGCAGATTTTCTGGGCAGGACTATTTCAATGACTATGCAAAGACAACTTTGCTTCACATAAAAGTCAGATCTCCATTCCCAAAATGAATGGAAGAGTTAAGAGGATTTTTCACTATAATGGATCTTTGCCTAATTGAAAAAATTTTTTTAAATCACTGATTTTTAAGTGACCAAAAGTGTATAATCTTAATTTATGAATTTTAAACACCAATAACTGGGTTGTGGCATAGTGGCTGAGGTGGTAATAAATATTTTAAAAGGAGCATCTTGAATCTGGCTTTAAGTATGGAAATTAGATACTATTAATTTTTAAACAGCTACATGTCAAAGGAAATTGAAACAAAAGGAAGTCTTACTCTTCTAGCAAGAGTATTTAAACCCTGACACATGCTAAGGAGATGTTCTTGTCCATGTTGTTCTCAATATGATTATTATGAGCATTCAACACATTCATGCCTTTGTTCTAGCACAGATCCAAAGAGAAGGCACTTTGCAGATCAGTAAGTAACTATTATACACAGAACTTATTTGTTCCATTCCCATCATCTAGCTGTCTTCAATCTGTCAACCGCATCTGGGAAGTATTTAGAATTTGAATGCACATAGTTGCAAATAGCTTGTCATGACCCATAAAGGATTTTATGAGATGGGAGAGTTCTCTTTTTACTATCCTGATGACAACAGAAACTGGAATTATCTGGAAGGCAAACAAAAATTTACCTCAAAGGTCTCCATCTCCAGAACCACTGTATATTGATTTTCTGTCAAGAAGAGGTACAGTTCTTGGAGCATGCTGCCTGTATTCTTATGTATTTATATATTTATTTACTCATTCATTCATTTTGCAGTGGGGTAGCTGTGGCTACCAAATTGAATAAGCTTCTCGAGTAATACAATATATCAAATCCTTTAAAATGTACATTTAATGTAGGGGAAGACACTGCTTTGGGACTAAGAAATAAAAACCATTATTTCTGGGGGTAGATGGGAGTAGATGGTGCCTGCTTGCTGTTAACATTGCATGGGGGTAAAAATACATATCAGTAACTCATCTAAAAAATGAAGGTGTTGAAATTCGTCAGGATTCCACAGTAGGTGTGTCATACTGTAGGTACAGTCCAGTGGAAATATATCAAGAAATCGCATACTGCTACCTAAAGCCCATTTGATTTGTTTCTCTCATACTATTCCCTCCGGGTTCAAAAGAAAGAGAGAGGTAGTCACAGCTCTAGCTTCCTAGGGACAGCTAAAAAAGCACAATGATAGCAAGACACTAATTTTTTCAGCAGCTCTAAATATAGCAGATTTGTGGTACATATTCACATAGTAAAGGTTCTGAGAAGTCCTGCAGAGATGATACAAGTATTCTAAATTTATTCAACTTTTTTTAATATTATCCGTTAACTTCCCACAGCATACATGGAAAATGAAGTCGGATTAACATTCAGCCTCATCTCTCACCATCCTGCACCTTACAGTGTAGGTCACAGACACATGTCTCTCAATCTGCACAGTTTTTGCACATGCTGTTCTTTTTATCTAGATTTCGATTTGTGCCTATGCCTCACACTTCTGTCCCAGCTTTGATGGGCTAAACCTTACCTGTAGTCCAGGTCACAGCTTAGCTGTCACTTTGCTTGGGAAGTTTTCCCTAACACCCCAATTATACACCCTTGTGCTCTGGTTCTCCACTGAGACCTGCTCTTCTGTCACCCTTCATTATAATTGTGCATTTAATAATCTTGCTGTCCTATTGAATGATAAGCTCCATAGAGCTGCATCCTCTGCTATCTTATTCACTGTTTTAGCTCCAGCACCTCATATGGCTCTTGGAACTTCGTAAGTACTAAATAGATAGTTATTAAATTGAAATGAATGCTCAGAACCAATGGTTTAAAAAAATGTTCTTGGGGCTTTAGACTAAGAGCGCCACAGACTCTCAGTAAATTATTTTGCTTTGGACCTGAGTGATTACATTAGACAATATCAATTGTTTTATTTTATTTTATTTCACTTTAGTTTATTTTCATCTGTGCCTTTATTTTATCTTGAGGTCATATTATATAGTTCATAAACTAATGCAAGACGTTTCAGACTTTGGGAATTGCAATGCTGTGTTCTACTTTGTGAAATTCCATGAGATGCTTTTCTCTCCCTAAAAATCCCACACAATGTTTATTTCACATTTACATTTAAATACATTTGAATGGATATGTTTACACACTCTACTTGAGAATTTCACTACCCTCAAACTACTTAGGGGCCCACTGGGATGCTTCCAAGTGCCTAGCAGACTTGAGGCTTGTTCTTAATTCTTACTTCAGTTCTAATATTCAGGGAAAGTAAGTTTTGTTATAACCTGGGTGACTCTCTGAAGACATCAAAAGAGCCTTTCCAAAGCATAACTTTTCTCACAAGAAGCAGGAAGCATTATCAGTGTGTAACGTAATCAGATTAACTAATTTCTTAAATGTGTTCGTGGCACAGCTATGGATGGGATCATGGCTGATGTTCTGACCAGCCTTTGTTCTTGGAATAGGATGTTCGGTAACTCCAACATCCTTGAATGGTCTATCATGACGCTTCAGTTTCTCTGGACCTTGTTTGATACTGACCCACCTCGTAGATAAACTTATTTATTCACTCAATAAATACAATTGAATACTGACCATCATGGTGACAGGTTCTGTACCTGTGGAGCAAAGCTTTTTCATCTCTCAGGAGCCTGGCTATAAAGATTGCAAAAAAAAAAAAAACCTACAGGAATAAGTGAAAATGGCATGGGTGAGAGTTAACACCGGCAACTAGACTTCTTAGATTGTAATCATAAAATAGTACTTGTCTTTCGGCAAGGAGCAAAGCGGTACAAGTATTTGAAAGGCAGTAAAATCTACCTTTGGAATGGTCTCTTTCACATTTTCCATTGGTTACATCTACACACTTGTTTTAGACATAGTGAGAGGCATTTTCCAGAATCTTTTTATAGGGTTTAGAGAAAGAGATGGTGTTGTCTGTGAACTCTATGAAGCCCTACTCTCATAACTGGATATGAAAATCAAATTGAATTAAAAGCAAAATAAGGAAACAACAACAAACCAAAATTTAGAACAATTATATAATATAATTTAGAAAAATATTAATAGGATAAATTAAAAATAAAACACATTAAGTTGTTCAGAGAGGCTGTCTACAAGTGGTAAAATTATAGGTCATTTCTTCTTATTGCTTTTATAAATTTTCAAAATTTTGTATAGTGGCTAGGACTTATACATTTTAAATGAAGTTTATTTTTTTCAATCAGAAAATTAAAATATGCATCAATTTTATAATTGTAGAAAATATATAATACTATTTTTTTTTTCAAATTAGGAGGAATTGTTTAGACTAAGCATGAATTGTTTAGACTAAGCATGGAGTATTACTCACAATGTGAAGCCTTATCTCTGCATTATCTCTGGGACAGGGTTCTTCTACATTGAGGAACATTAGAGAGTCTACAGATTCCAGCATAAATGTCCTGAGGGCATTCTATAACTGCTTACCCATCCCCATCCTGTCTCTACCCCCATCGCCCCCTCCACACATTATGTCTGGGCCCTGTTAAATCACAAAAGCTTCTCTCTTTCAATTATCTTCTCTGGGATCTCCCCAGCCTTGCCCATAAAACTACCTTTCTCATCTTTCAAACCACGCTCTCAGCACATGCAAACACACTCAGAAACATATAATTTTCACCCATAATAATAAGGAACACCACTGTTGGTGGTGGTACATATATGCATGTATGTTGTAATCTCACTATCAAACAACCCATTCATTTAGTATAAATAATAATACAAAATGGTTTACCCTGCATATTCACATTTTATTTATTATTATAATTAGCTTGGTGCATATCAGAAAGATGGAGTGCCATTTGCATTTTCTATGGATAGGTTTCTGTTTCCTATTACCTTTCAGCTACACATTAATAAATTTTACTAAAGAACAAGAGGACAGAAAGACAAAATCTCTGTACCATCTGTGCAAATCCTCTGTAAAACTAAAATTATTCCCTAAAAATGTTGTAAAAAAATATAAAAGAAGGAGGAAAAGAAAAAGCAGAAGGGAGAATATGAGGAAGGAAAAAGCAAGGGAAAAAGGGAAAAAGCAAAGTGTGTGGTTTTAAGGACCAAGAGAGAGCGGACCTTTGCAGGCTAATGGTACAATCATTATGTCTGCTTGTGTGTGTCTGATGGTCTGTAGCAATCAGTTTTTAGTATTGAGGTATAGTGTTAATTAGGGCTTGTGCACCTCCAAGTCAATTAAATTTGGTTTATTAATGCATAATTCAATATTGTTATGTATAGCAGGACACGTAAAAGGATTTTAAAATTCTATCTTCTGATGTGGCCTGAATTATTTCAAGGAAACACCCACTGTCAAGTGAGTAAAAATGAATAATTACGGGAGCCCTAAAACCCCACAGTTGAGCAGACTAGACAGCTGCTATTATTAAGCACTCCAAATTGAAAGTATGGATTCCATCATTACAAGAACAAAGACAGTGCTGTGATAATTATGAAAACGCTGTAGCTTCCATTTTTGCTCATGTGTTTGGTGGAATATTTAAAGGCACAGAAAGTGAAGACAGCTCAATTTCTGTATCTTGTTACTCACTTAGATGAATGCATTTTTCTACCAATTGTAGTCATAACGGAGCTTGCAATCCCTGCGACATCATGATAAGAAAGAGCCGATTTGGGCAAGAAATTAAATGATAATAAACCTAGTGTAGACTCAGTGGGGGTGATATTGTTTAATGTCAGTAGTGATTGAAACTACCTTCTAGATGACTGAAGCTTTGTTGGCCTCATCTGTTTATATTAATTTCTCCTTTTCAAAGGCCATTATCTTAAATTGCATGTTATATAACTTGTGCTGCCTCCCTCCAGCCCACAGCAGCACTTGTAAAGCAACTTGATGATGCATATTGCAGGAAAAAAAAATCGTTCCTAGGTTCAGCTTCCAGCGAGATTACAATCTTGAGACTGTAATGGCAATGGATTAAACTTTGTACATTTCCTTTTGTCATGTGAATTGAATCTGGTTGTGCTATTGTCTATACTCCCTTCAATCTTTGTCACTAAAATGATCTATGAAAGTGTTAGCACTGCTTAAGCAACCATGGCCTGGTTTTAACCCAGTCAGAATCTTACAATTTGATTGGCTCTGAATTTTCCTTCCATGAGAAAACAAAGCAAGAAGACTATCACAAACCTACCCAACAAATGACAGAACATGAAAAAGGTCATTGTTTCTTGGCTCAGGCAGGCTTAACAAGGACATTCAATGATCTTCATGTTGATCTCATGCAAAAAAATTGAAATGTAAGGGGAAATGTTCCAACATAAATCCAATCTTGTGACAGCAATTGCTCACCTCTCCAAAAGGGAAAACGAAACAGTACAAAGGTCCGCCTTCTCAACGCAGCTTCAGGTTTTCAGATTCCAATCACAGACTCTTTCTCAGATGTCAGACTTCCCACGTTTTCATTACCTCCCAGGTTAAAATGGAGTCATTCAAAGGACTATGGTGTCCACAGACTTTGACATTGCCTTGAATTGACCAGTAGCAACAGAGAAAACACAAACATGCCTATTAAGAAAAAGAATGAGAGATTCACTTTCTTAGAACTTGATTTTGTTTTGATCTCTAGCTTGTCTTTGATGTCGGGCAGCACTGCTGCATATAACACACAATCTTCGATACTTTGGTTGCATGCAAATTAAACTCATCCAGTTGAGGTTTAAAAGTAAAATATTTTTGCAACTTATTTTTATATTAATTTCAAGTAATTCCATGACCATCACAAATAACTGATTTACTCAAATAAAATCCATAAAATTTGACACATTAAGGTAAGTAGAGATTTTTCAAAAAACTATAGGCTTTAATGTAACTGAAACCTAAAATTGTTCATCTTTTATTATGCAACCCTCAGTGGCTTGGTCTATCCCATTTCTATTTTGTTTTAGAATAATTCACTTATAGACACATGTATTTCAAGTGGTTACATAGAGCATAGGATTAGGGATCATAAAACAAAGGCTCTAGGTGATAAAATCTTGGATTGGTGAGCCATTTTCACCACATGGTATTAGAGATCAGCATTACCTACCTATTGGACCAGATTTTGGTCTGTGTTCCTTTCTCAGAACCAACTCCGAAATAGTCCATGAGACTTTTGTCCTATCACAGGTCCCTAGAGGGACTACCAAATGCTTCTGAAAAGAGATTTACCAACAGAAAGACCGTCCTTCAGATCTACTTTACTTGGTTTTACACTTACCTACTTTGGTCTACTCAACATCCTAAATAGGTTATACAATCATATGATATCTCAACCAAAGAGGTCACAAACTGACCTAAAGAGTACTCCATTTACACCTTAACCCTTTTTTCTCCCCAGGATTTGTCCTAAAAATAAAAATCAATTGGACTGAAGAACCAACTAAAAATATTATTAATATTTACTGAATGTTTGTTCTGTGTTAGATGCTGTCTAAGCACTTTATTTGTGAATGCCTTACAGCTCTAAGTCACTTTTAAAGGAGATAGTATTACTGTACTAATTTATAGAAAACTGACACTTGAAAAGATACATATTTTTCTCATGTTAGCACAGCTAAGGAGGCAATCTAGGTCCAGAATTGATGTTTAACCATTAATTTTATTTTCCTTCTATGCTACCCTTTTCCTGTATATTGGGCTATCTTATTAACTAATAGGAGTAGCTGTCCAGGGCCTTCTAAAACTTTAGGTGATTTTGACTAAACTTTCATTTACAAAGCTATGCTGTTGAAAGGGTATTGAAACAGCATGATTAGGGGTACTTGCTATGTCTCTACTGATGGTTGGGTCATTTTTATGTATTCCAGACATCAACATATCCCATGCACTGGCCCCCCCGCAAAAAAAGAAAAGAAAAGCAACAGATAGCTTTAAATATCACTAGAGAGACTGATACAGATATAAGTGTAGACATCAGATCGCTCATCTAAACTAGAAGATAGAAATTTCTTTTTTGCAATCATAATTATATCAGAGTTTGAAAATAATTTTAATTTAAATGCACATCTCTCAGCCTTACAGTTACAACTGTTCGTTGCACTCCATTATTTTGGGTTATCATGCATAACAACTACTTGGACACACGGCACAAGTCTTTTTTGACTTATATTCTGATTTTATATTCCATTGGAATAATTTTTCTTGGTATGTGGACTTTCCTGATACATCAGAGTTATCAAGTATAGAACTAGATCAATGCACAGAAACTCTCAGTGAAAACCAGTGTTTCCATTCAATATTTCTTGCCCTTTAGAAATCTCCATAGCTTATAATGGTACATTAAGACTTTAATAATTTCCCAAAATCTTGCAATACAGGTTAGCATTCCCTAAAAAAGCAGTGCTTGTATTAATATTATTTCTGAGACTAAAACCATTAACAAGTTCTCAAGTAAAAATAACAGATGAACAACTTTTTAGAAATAATTGTCTCTGGATTTCAGAGAGCTGGGAATTGTTGATATATTTTAAAAGATGGTGGCATGATATTAGTAATCAGTATGTATAATAAATTATCAAATTGCTATGTTATGGACTAAACTGTTATCATTTGGAATTATGGTTTAATTTTCTTTTAGAATTGATAAAAGTAATGATTAGCAATGAGGGTAGTACCTATTAGTAGGGAGAGTTTTATAATCTCAAGGAAAGTATTTTTTGGTTATATCAATTATTATGATGGTAAGGCATTTAGTGAATAGGGACTACAAACGCTATGTGTCCTACAAATGCATAGGTTGTTCTGTACAGCTTTTAAATATCTTTCCAGACATTTAAGTGTAGTCATCAGATGGAATCTTATCTTCTACTCTAATTGTGCAACTTGTTTTAATAAAATTACTTTTTTTATTTCTCAAAATTATTAAAGCTGGAATATTATATTGATTTTGTAAAATTACATTGTTGGTCATTTTATCATCTATTAATTTTATTTCAGAAAAGTAAAGCATATATTACAAAATATTTATTATAAAAAGAAGATATTTTTATCTGATAGAGCTGAGATCTACAGGGTAAGAAATAAAGAATGCATGATAGGGTAGAAAAACATCAGATCGAATGTTGAAAACTCCAAAACTAGAATACGTAAAAAAAAAAAAAAAAGTGTTATTATGGCAATTTATAAGAGAGAAATGTTGCTAGTGTCATGTTTTAGTGCTCAGATTTGGTTTACTAGCTTAACATTTTCAGCTCCTTTAGTGAACCAGTAAAGTGAATTTTAATTTTAGTGATATTTTCAATATCTTCTAAGAGTACAGTTTAGAACCTGTCAGGGAAAAGTTTTTCACTGATATTTGTCTATGCCAGGTTTTTGTTGTTGTTGGTGGTGGTGGTGGCGGCGGCAGTGGTGGTTTCATGTCCTTTTAAGCCCCCTTTGAAAATTATTCATGGCATTTTCAATTGAAACTCACTAAAGTTAAAGCAACATCTAAGAAAATCAGTCTAGAAATCCTTGCTTTAACAGCTATAACCTCCAAGTATTTACATTCCTTTGTATTTTAGCCCATCTGGGCTGTATGAGTGAAGTCGTGCCCAAAAACGTGACCTTTGAATAAGCCGCAAATACTCAGTGGGCCAGTTGGAACAAATGTTTATGAGCATCAAAGAACCCTCTTTTTAGAGAACGACCAAGATGAAGGTGCATGTAAGTATCCTTAGTGGGATTCTGTCCATCATCTTAATAATTCAATCACCTGTATAATTATAAAGCTTAAAATATATTCACCTTTGTGTCCTTGTTACTTAGTAAACAAACATTGACATGTAGCTATACTCCAGAATTATCTTCAAAGAATATCTTTTTATTAGTTCTATTCTCTCTGAAGCCAAAGGATGATTAATGCAGATAAAATGTAACTCAGGACAAATCGTCTTATTAATTAAAATCCTAAGTTGAATAGCAAAAAAAAGATTGTTTCTAAATAGTAACTTAATAGTAATCTTCCTTCACACAGAAATATGCATAAACATATGAAGCATTTAATAATACTGCTTGAATGAATGTGTGAAGTAATTAATGAATGAATATATCTCTGGAGTGTTTGTAAACACTAAATCTCCATTTTTTGTGATATGAGTTAAGCTAAATTATAAAGAAGGTTCCAAAAATGCTTTTTCACATAAAAGTGATAGTTAATAATATAAATGTAAATAAATAATTATAAAATTTAAGTATACTTGATGTTATATGTGCCAGATGTCATTATTCACATTTTATACATATCCATCCACTTCAGTTCCCCAAATATTCTGTGAAATGAGTGTCCCATTTTACTGACTAAGGATCTGTTAAGTGACTTGCTCTAGTTCACATATGAATCAGGAATGTGTTAACATGGAAATTCTGATTGAATTTCTAATGAATGAAAAGATCAGGGAAAACTACAAAACACTGAGGAAAGAAATGGCAGAGGACATAAACAGGTGGAAAACTATACCATGCTCATAGATCGGCAGAATCAACATTACTAAAATATCTATACTACCCAAAGTGATCTACAGATTCAATACAATCCCTGTTAAAATACCAACATCATTTTTCACAGATCTAGAAAAAATAATTCTACGTTTTGTATGGAACCAGAGAAGACCCTGTATAGTAAAAGCATTCTTAAGCCAAAAGAACAAATTGGGAGTCATCCATTTATCAGACTTCAAGCTATACTATAAGGCTATAGTAACTAAAACAGCATGATACTGGCACAAGAACAAAGACATAGACCAATGGAACAAAACTGAGAATGCGGATATAAAAACATCCTCATAAAGCCATCTGATCTTTCACAAAGCAGACAAAAACATACACTGGGGAAAAGAATCCTTATTCAGTAAATGATGCTGGGAAAATTGGATAGTCACATGTAGAAAATTGAAACAGGATCCACATATATCACCTCTCACAAAAATCAATTCACGGTGGATAACAGACTTAAACCTAAGGCATGAAACTATAAGAATTCTAGAAACAAATGTTGCAAAAACTCTTACATTGATCTGGGCAAAAAATTTATAAAGAAGATTTAAAGGCAATCACGGCAACAACGAAAATAAGCAAATTGGACCTGATCAAATTGAAAAGCTCCTGCACAGCCAAGGAAACTATCACGAGAGCAAACAGACAATCTATAGAATGGGAGAAAATATTCGCATGCTTCACATCTGATAAAGAGCTGATAACGAGAATCTGTACAGAACTCAGGAAAATCAGCAAGAAAAATCAAACAACCCTATCAAAAAGTGGGCAAAGGACATGAACAGAAACTTTTCAAAAGAAGATAGACTAATGGCCAACAAACATGTGAAAAAATGCTCAACATCTCTAATCATCAGGGAAATGCAAATCTAACCCACAATGAGATACCACTTAACTCCAGCGGGAATGGCCTTTATCAAAAAGTCCCAAAACAATAAGTGTTGGTATGGATGGAGAAAGATAGGAACACCAATACACTGCTGGTAGGATTGCAAACTAGTGCAGCCTCTGTGGAAAGTAATATGGTGATACCCCAAAGAGATACAAGTAGAACTACCATTTGATCCAGGAATCCCATTACTCGGCATCTACTCAAAGGAAAAAAAGACATTCTATAAAAAAGACATCTGCGCTAGAATGTTTATGGCCGCACAATTCACAATTGCAAAGATGTGGGAAACAACTCAAGTGCCCATCAATACATGAGTGGGTTAATAAAATGTGATATATGGATACCATGGAGTTCTACTCAGCCACAAAAAACAGTGGCAATATAGCACCTCTTATATTATTCTGGATAGAGCTGGAGCCCATTCTACTAAGTGAAATATCACAAGAATGGAAAAACAAGCACCACATGTACTCGCCGTCAAATTGGTAATAACTGATCAACATTTGTGTGCACATATAGTAGTAATATTCATCGGGTGTCGGTCAGGTGGGAAGGGGGAGGAGGGGAGGAGTATATTCACACCTAATGGGTACAATGCACACCATCTGGGGTATGAATACGCTTGAAGCTCTGACTCTGGTGGAGCAAAGGCCATATACGTAACCTAAACATTTGTAACCCCGTAATATGCTGAAATAAAAAATTATTAAAAAAAAAAGTTGGGCACATTGATAATAGTTAAGATTCTTACAGTTAAGTTCTGAGCTTGCTAACTTAAGAAAAAAAGTCTGGGAGGCTTCCAGACTGCTTTAAATGTAAAAGAGTAGAACATCGAAGGACAGGACGATGGCTGGACTTGTGGAAGGAACAGAATCAAGAATAACAAAGCTCTTAGGGGCCCCATAGGATTTTTTCTGTTTCTCCTATCTGTCTCTCTCTGCTTGGCTGTGGCATTCGTCTTTCTCTCTCAGC
Source organism: Avahi laniger (assembly GCA_963575035.1). Taxonomy (NCBI): domain Eukaryota; kingdom Metazoa; phylum Chordata; class Mammalia; order Primates; family Indriidae; genus Avahi; species Avahi laniger. Next base: position 25,973 of record CAUYSK010026260.1, read on the forward strand.
ACCATCCATGGCTTTCAACACATTTGCTATAATTCTAATCACAAGGAGCAAATATAATAACATTCTCTCATTCCAAATTTTAAGTTCCTGGAGAAGGATCTTTAATTGTCCAGATTGTGTCCATTGACCGCCCCTGTTCTAATCAACTGTGTGCAATCGTGACAGTCTGCCCATTTCCTGTCTTCTGCAGTCTGCAACGTGGCTGTGAGCTGTGCAGAGCCAGTACAGATGCTGAGAGCCACTCCTGTGACCATGTGGAGCCATAGTTTCCAGAATTTCAGTTGAAATCCTTTCTAGTCATCGACCTTAAGAATGGTGCACTTAGGACATTGGATATTCAAGGGAGAGACTCGATAGTGCAAAGATGGGTCCCCCCAACACACAATGATCTATAGAGTGTGGAATCATTTTAGTGAATATTGTTCAGATTGTCAGGTGTCCTGCTCAGAACCTACATTTGATTATCTCATCAATATATTATTTCAAGTTCTAGGAAATTAACATTAAACAAACTCATAAGAAATAGCTAAAATAACAACAACACCTTAGCCCTAGTGTAATACAGTAAAAAAAAAAAAATAGACTAATGGCATGGTTCCTATCAGTCCTATTGTGAATTGACTAACTAACGGTTTATTTTATAATTTGAAAGCAAGATGAAACAAAACTCCTCTGTCTTGCATATTCCCAGGGGAGACAGCAGCAGGTGTGAGAGCATGGGGCTATTGCTGCTGGTTGATGATTAGTCTCTGTGTAATCTGAAAAGCTCTTATTCCTACAGCTTTATATAGTATATCAACATTAATAGATTCATAATCATTATTCAGCCTACTGGAGGTTTACCACTGTAACAGATGTCTTCTCAATTTCAGGTTGTGGGCTCTCAGTTTTTCTCCCCTTTTCTCTAGAAAATATCTTACATAAAAATTTAGCCTTAATATATCTGCTAGGATGGTTACTTCTGATAGTGACACTGATAGATGTCACTGATAATGACATGTCTAACATCAAATGAATAGTTAATCAATGATAATGAGCCAAATACACCAGCACCAACTCAGCTTACTTTATCACCACCAGATTTTATGGCAAAGATTATTAGATGATTCACGGTTCAACTATGGGGTATAATTTTGTTTTTAATATTTGAGATAATTTATTTCTTGGCTATACATTTAAAGGCATTACCTTATCTTAGAGTCTTGAGGATTTTATCTTAAATTTTTTGTATGTGCCTTAGATTTTTGTCTTAGAGATATTTCATCACTGGATGGAAAATGTAGAGTAATCCTCAAACATCTTCACCATGTCCAGCAGTGACCCCAAGACAGAAAATGTTGTCTGTACAAACTTAGTACCATTTTTAACTTTTGTAAGGGAAATTCCAAACATATTTAATACACTCTGTATTTTTATCTCTTATCCAGCAGACTTCCAGTGAATATGTAAGAAAGGAACAACTATTAATATATTTCCTGGTGTTTATTATTTAGTTTTGTAAGAAACTCTTGAGTTTAAGACATATATATATTTACTATAAATATTCATAACACTAATTGGGCTTGAAGAAATACCTTCAGGGTTCTGATATATTTTTATCATTGTGATTTCTTTAGTTTTGAATAAAAATGGTCATTATTATTTTTAAATATTTACACCTGGTTTGTTTCATCTTATTGCTGCCTTTGTTCTCATTTTCATTGTTATTTTTTTCATAAAGTTCACCCTTGATCCTTGAACAACATGGAGATTAGGGGTGCTGATCCCCTCTCCAGTTGAAAATCTGCATAAAACATTTGGCTTTCTGAAAGCCTAACTACTAATAGTCTACTGTTGACCGGAAGCCTTATCAATAACACAAACAGTTGGTTAACACGTGTTTTTTATGTTATAGTTACTGTATACTGTATCCTTACAATAAAGTAAGCTAGAGGAAAAAAATGTTATTAGGAAAATCATAAAGAAGAGAAAATATATTCATTAAGTGGAATTGGATCAACATGAAGGTCTTCATCCTTATAGTCTTCACACTGAGTAGGCTGAGGAGGAGGAGGAAGAGATGGAGTTGGCCTTAATGTCTCAGGAGTGGGAGAGGTGGAAGGAAATCCGCATATAATGGACTGCATATAATGAAACCCCACATTGTCCAAGGACCAACTGTATATTGTACTAATAGCTTCTTTTAAATCATTTGATAATCTTAGCAACAGTAGGGATAATAACGAGTTATTATATATCCTACCAAGAGGGAGAGCAACAGAGAAAGAGATCATCACAGAAAGTAGGTCCTTCACAAAGTTTCTGGTCTTTTTAGTTTATCATCAGATCACCCAGAAAGCCAAGTTAAAAGTTTAAAAAAAAAAAATCTGTCTCTCCCAGTGAGTTTGAATACTTTTTAAAGAGCTTCCAACATTTCTCCTCGATTTGCATGTTTTCTTATTTCTCTGACAGTCAGTGGGAGGTGAGCTGGGAAGAACTGTAAAAAGTATATGCTTGGTATGGATGAGTCTGAGATTTCCACAAGCAGTTCCATTTTCTAACATCTGAGATCAATTTCTTATAATGACATTGAAGAAAAACTTGTTAATGCATCACTTCTAAGTTCTAAGTTGCCTATTCTACCAAGCATATCTTACACTGATTTTCATTTATCCTTTACCTCATTAGGAAGTGTATGTAGTTGGATTAAAACTAATTGATTGCATGAGACTAAGAAACATGCCTAAATATTAGATTGCCTTTTTTGTATGTATCACAGGTCCTGGTCTAATTGAAGAGCCAGCAACACTTTTCTGTTAAAAGACTAGATATACTTAGAGGATACAGAGGACAGACAAAAGCATTTTCTATCAGTAGATAGAAGACAGTTTGCCTCGTGGTTAAAGCCATGTGCCTTGGCAATAAAAATCCCTGGTTGCAATTAACAGCTTCTTCATTTAAATCCCATGTGACCATGGACAATATAATTAATCTTTCCATTTCTTGGTTTCCTCCTCTGTAAAATGTGTATAATAATGGTACCTAGCATTCATATGAAGGTTTATGGCAAAACTCCTGACCAATTAGCACTGAGGAATGTTAGCTATTATACTATATACTATAAATACACACAACATTTAGAAGAGTTAGACTTAATCCATCAGAACCCTGAGTTAACTCCACTTTCTCTGGGATATAGGGAGGGGAGTTACTTTTCATTTGAAAGAACATTTCATGGCCAGGCATGGTGGCTCACGCCTGTAATCCTGGCACTCCGGAAGGCAGAGGCAGGAGGATCACTTGAGCTCAGGAGTTCGAGACCAGCTCTGAGCAAGAGTGAGACCCCCGTCTCAACTAAAAACAGAAAAAATTAGCCAGGTGTGGTGGCCCACATCTGTAGTACAAGCTACTCAGGAGTCTGAGGCAAGAGGATCACCTGAGCCCAGGAGTTTGAGGTTACTGTGAGCTAATGCCACGGCACTCTAACCCAAGTGAAAGACTGAGACTGTCTTGAAACAAAACAAAACAAACTTCAACAATAAACCTGTGATAACAAATGAAACACAGAACTACTTCCCCAAAAGGCTACAATGAAATCTGAGTGGATGATCAAGGAATCCCTGTAACTGAAAGATATGATGATTTCCCTCAATTTTTTTTTTCCCAGCATATTACGGTGGTACAATTGTTTAGGTTACATATATTGCCTTTGCCTTGCCCAAGTTTTGAGATTGTTGAAGGCGAAGTGAGAAGACTGCTAAGATAAATTGACAAATAGAGGAAATTGTTTGACAGCAAATTCTTAGAGAAGGGAAAGAACTCCGGTTCTTATATTCCTTCTTCCACTGGGACTTCTAAGTAGAGAGGGTTGCCTCTGTCACAGCAGATCTAGAAATGTATCTAGTAAGATTTTGAGTTCTACCATGTTTGTTAAAATCTAGCTGTTACGCTCCCAATGACTGAAAGGGTGGTCAAATTTTGTCCGTTATTAAAAAGAAAACAATCTTGATCCCAGCTCAACATGACCCCAGGTTACTTCTTAGGCCACAGAGAATCAATCTTTAGTTGGATGCCTGAAATCCTTATTCCGTTATCTCCTCCTTTTCCTTTTTCTAGCTTTTCTTCAGGGTCCAGATTTTATTCCACTTCAATACTTTGTGATCTAAGTTCCATCCTGAAAGGAATATGTTAGATCTGTACACTGTTCTAAAATGACCATCTACAAAATAAATATCTTATTGCTAATATTGATTGCCTCTTCAAGAAAAATCCCGATGCTTGAATACAACCTAAAAAAAAAAATTATCTCCATTACAACAGTGAGGATGTAAAGGAATAAAGGCAAGAGAGAATCACATCTTGCCACAATCATGTAAAGAAGTAGCAGGACAACTTCTCGACAGTCATGTTCAACCCTGATATTCATGATTCTAGAATTCCTTCTGCCTATACAAAAAAAAAAAATGTAGCTTTATTTCTGATAAAGCCAAGACATCCTGTTTATTCAGTTTGCCCAGAAATACTTAGTTAATAAGGGAACAGTGTTCCAGCCAACTTTAAGATGACTTTTGGATGATATGTGAGTCTAGATTATAAAGGAATCATGGTAAAGAAAAAAGAAAAGGGGAAAAATGAAAGAGAATTCGAGAAAAGGACAGGAAAACATTGCTTATTCAAAAGTGCAGAGAACTAACCTTGCTATATTTTAAGGTCATTTCTATGTTTCACATGATTTAGGTATAGTATTTGGCACTATATTTTTTCTAAATTATATTGCAGTGATTTTTTTAAAAGAGGGAAGAAAACTCTCTATTTTTCTTTCCATTTTAGATCAAATAATTCAGTGTAACACCTCAAAAAGTGAAGTCTAATCTCACATGACCTCTAATGTTTTTTTGATCTCTAATCTTCAAGATGCTAAGAGTCTATGAAATGCTAAACACGCAACCCAAATCTGCCATGACCAAGTTGATTTCAGATTTCCATTGTTACCAAGCTTGTGGACTAGATGGATATGGGCCTCATAGAGTGGTTTATAATTTATCTGGTTGTCTTTCTGTGCTTAATCCATCTGTGGGAGTGACAGCTTGACATAATCACTAGCTTCAAATAAGTAATTCCATTCACTATCAGTTTTTAATTTTGTTTCCTCATTCCTTTATTGGTGCAGTAAAATGCTGGTTAATCTGCAGAGCCCAGGCAAGCCCAGTGTTGTCAGTATTAATTTCACACTACTGCATCTTCATGTTTGGTCCTATACAGTAATTAAAGGAAATCATTATAAAGTTGAAATTAAGCTGAAAGTATAATCCTTGGTTTTAGTTTGCATGAGGCCAATAGATGATTCATAGCAATCCTCATTATTTTCTTCACATAGCCAAGATCTTCCTTGTCTAGTAAAACATTTAGTCACATACATTGCTTTGTTTCATATTTATGTCTCTTTTATTTTATAATGTGTGACTTCCCCCCAGAAAAACCTATCCTATGGACAGTTGGGAGCTATTCTTTTAACTTTACTAAGAATACTTACATTGGCTAAGAGTAGTGCTTCTCAAAAGGTGGTGCCCAGAGGAGCACCATTTAAATCACATGGGGTCTTGCTACAATGCAAATTCTATCCAATCAGAAACTCTTGAGGTGGGGCCCAGAAATCTGTGTTTTAGCAAGCCTTCGAAGAGTCTCTGATGTGTGCTAAAGTTTGAGAAACACTCTGTTAAAGTTTTTGAAGCATTTCACATGCTATACATACTTTAACCCTCGTGATAGCCTGTAGAGTGCCATCATTAACCCCATTTTAAACATGAAGAAATGGAGGCTCAGAAAAGTTCAGGGATTTGCTTAAATTTGTAAAACTGACAAATGGTTCAGCCAGGCTTTAAACCTAAAATTCCATAGCGTTCTTTCTACCAAACAGATTTCAAAAATGCTTCAAAGAAAATATACTGTAGAGACCCAGTATATAAATTAGGTAAAATCAGATATTTCTTGAGACAAATTTATATAGGAGTACAAGACCTTATCCACTTCCTCCACCCTCCACTCTCCACATACACACACTCTTGTCTACTCCACAGCCATCTTTTGGTGAATTTTTAAAAACATAATATACAGGCTCCACTTTATATTCTTTCCAGACTGGTAAATGCCTTGAATGTCATGCTAAGGAGTTTGAACTTTACCTACAAATCAATGATTCCACCTTCCTAGGGCATGGATCCTTTGTTACGGAGCGAGGAATGGAATTTTGCAAGAAATCCACCAATCTAAAAAGGGAAGCACAGCAAGAAGTGACTTTAGACAGGATGACTAATATCTCATTCAAACACATAATACAGTTCTTCAAAGATCTAGTGATTAATAAAATATATATTTATCTAATAGTGCACTAAAAGGGAATAATTTTATGTCATGGATTTTTCTCAAGCAACAGATACTAAAAGATCAACTACTATCCCAGAGGTATCTGCAGAATTTTTTGATGTTAAAAAGGAAATTCAAAAATAAATTTAGTATAATAATTCCTACCATTTATCTCTCTTCCTGGTTCTCTATCTATAGTCTATTCACCACCACCTCCTACCCCATCCAAATTCAGGGCTTAATTTAACTATCTAATAGTTAAACTATCTATTTGATAGTTAATTTATTTTTAACTATCCAAATAAATTGAGTGACCAAATAATTTATCATACAAACTGAGACATTTTGAGAGTTGAAGGGGGCATTAATGATAATTGTATTGGGCAAGTTGCCATAAGCCAGGGCAACTCTAAGCAAATGGGAAAGTATGGTGATCCCAGTAAAAGCTACTTCCATCCCTGCCTCTAGTCTCTCTCTGTTCCTACCTAACAAACATACAGTTTGTTTGGTTCATACATAACTCTAGTCATATCAGCCCTTATTTCAAAGCTCCCCTCATTCCCTGACACAATAAGATTTAAGTTCTTTACTCTGATATTTAAGATCCTGCAAGATTTTAGAATTTTTATGTTAATCATTTTCTCCAGTCAGAACCAGCTACATAATTTTTCAGGCCCAGTGCAAAATGAAAATGCAGGGCCCTTTATTCAAAAATTATTTAGAATTTCAAGACGGTGGCAACAGAAAATGAACCAAGCATAGGGCACCGTGTGGCTGCATAGGTCAGACTTCCATGGAAACTGGCCTGGCCTCCAATCAAACCAGATTATCCACTGGCCGCTTCCGTGTCTGGGCTCTCTCGCATTGGCTCAGGCCCTCTCCAATGCCTTTTTCCTAATTTCTTTCCTTTGAAACTCAATTTGTGCTTTCACATCCTGCTTAGAAGCTGTTTCTTCCTCCATAAAGTCCATCTTGATTCAGCCAGGTTGAAATAGTCATTTCTTCCTCCTTAAAACTCCCAATTCTATCTTGTTTACATGCTTCTGTTGGGTCATGTTATGTTTTCTCTTATATTACTTTAACCATCTTTACCACCTAATTTCCAGTTCAGTTTAGTGATATAAGCACAATAAGAATTCCAAGAAAGCTTGCTGAAAAAATGTGTTGGTAAATTTTAAATTCATTTCATTTCCAAATAGGTAGAATATTATTTGCTGACATTATTAATCCCAGTTTCACCATACATTTTACAACGGTGTCTAAGTATATTGGTTTATATCCATAGGGAAATTCTTCGATTTATGCTGCTTAAAATTTCCTTTGTTCTTGTTCCTTATGCAGAAGGGAAATGTTATTCACTAGGCCACATAATAGGGCCATTCATAAAATTTATCTAATTTACTGCTTCCAAAACCCATATGTTAATATGCCCATATTACAGATGAAAAATTAAGACTGGAGGGGTAAAGTTGGCTGCCCAAAATCACATAGATAGTGACAGAGTCAGGATTCACAGTATCTACCTTTCTCCTGTGCCTCCCATCATACAACACTGCTTTCCTAAGAGCAGCTCATTAAATGATAAGTGGTGACAATCTGTCAATTTAACATTCAATTTATATAAAGATGACAACAAACTGTCAGAGCTGTTAAATTAAATGAGCAGGAAGCCATTGGCCTGACACTGTCTCTGTACTTTGAGTTCCTGAGTAACAAACTGCAACATAACTTAGGAGAATACTTTTATAACAAACAGCTGAGTTTCAGCCAATCACAGGCAGCCAAGCAACTAATCACACCATGCCCAAATAAGGTAAATACCTAACTGCAGCCAATCAGATGATTTCTCTACTATGCTTCTATGTTGAGCCAGTAAAAACTCATTGCTCACGCTGCTGGGCAAAGCTCTCTCATTCATGAATTGTTCTTTGCTCATATAAATTCTGTTACATTTAATTTTTCTGAAGTTTTTCTTTTAACAGGGCTCATGATTGGCCATTCCACAGGGGCGTCCATCTGGCTGCATCTTTCCCTTATATTTTGGGTAAAAGATGAGGCATCCTCAGAATACGGTCAGTACTGAAGACATTCTGGAAGACTGGGTGACCTGGCAGGGGTTCCCAGAATACCCACAAAATCCTGACCTCCTCTCCCTTCTGAATATAACTGGATGAATTAGAACTTTATACAGACTCAGTAATGCTTTGTAGCATCTAAATGTTTGTAGGCTAAAAGTGAATGAATGGAGACATTATAAAACTCCTGAATTTCTCCAGCTGACTCTAATGAGAAACACACTCTACTAACAACTCCAGATGGAAATAAACATTCAGATTCCACAGAACTCCTCCACCACCCATAGCCAGCCACCTTAGGCAAAGCAAGTTTCTCTGCAGAACTCCCAAATCCTGATTACAATATATCCTTAGTTGTTGGATCCTTGGTGATGTTAAAGATCTTGCCTCTGGACCAGAATTTATAATCCTGATTTGCTTAATAACAGTGCAGCCCCAAGAATTAACCTTGGAATCAAAACATTATTATTTTCATTTGACAATTAGGAAATAGCTGAAGCTCAGGAGAAAGGCAAAGTAAAAAATCTTTCCCCAGTTATAAGAGGCTCACTTTAGGGCAATTACTCTGGCTGGAAGTGAGGGTCTGAGGTACCCAGGAAATGGGAACAGGTCAGAAAAATCAGAGGAAGAGTTATGCCTAACTGTCTAATTAGAAACCACTGTCTCTAAATTGAGGAGGTTCTTGTGAGCTAAACAGAGCTCCTGGGTGAATGGGGCTTTTCATACATACTTCAGAGACTCATTCCCATTTTCTCTTCAGGTCCCAGGTTATCACAGAGCTCATTACTTCATCTGTAAGACAAATCACAGAGATAGCAGAAAAATCCATGAGAGACCATTTCCTCTCTGACACTGACCCTTTCTTTAAGATTCAGATCCAAAGTTAAATTTCTCCAAAGTTTTCTCAAGGCCCAAAGAAGAGGATGGAAAATGTTATAGTGGAAAATATTATGGATCTTGGATATATTAATAGTTCAAATGCTGATCTACTTGCTGCTGATCTTGGGGAATTGACTTAACTTCTCTGTGCCTCGGGTTTCCTCTGTGATGATCCTCATCCAATCAGATTTGTATGTGATGGTGCTTGGTTAATAAATGTTGACTTTCTTCCCCTCAGTTGATCCCCACCACAATCAAAACCATGGTTATAACATATCTCGGACTTTGCTGTATAGTAGGGTTTAAACACACATGACTCATGTCCTCTTCTATGGTGCAAACTGCTTTCCAAGAAGAGATGTACATCACTGTCCAATGATGTACCTCTCCACCTTCCACAGTATATGGTCAGTGCATGCTTGTTGCAAGGAGTTGAATTAAATTTCATTTTTATTCATGGAGAAGGAGTAAACTTTGCTTCAAAAGGCAAAGTAAATAATCATTAATACAGACATTTCTCCAAACAAGACATACAAATGGCCAACAGTTATATGCAAAGCTGTTCAACATCACTAATCATCAGGGAAACACAAATCAAAACCACAATGAGGTATCATTCACACCTATTAGGTTGTCTATTATTTTAAAAATAATAATAATAACAAGTGTTGTTGAAGATGTGAAGAAATTGGAATCCTTTCACACTGTTGGTGGGAATGTAAAATACTACAAGCGTTACGCAAAATAGCATGACATTTCCTCAAAAAAATTAGAAATAAAACTACCACATGATCCAGAAATCTTCACTTCTAGATATTGATCCAAAAGAATTGAAAAACAAGATCTCAAACAGATATTTGCACCCCCATGTTTGTTGAAGCATTACTCACAATAGCCAAAAGGTAGAAACAACCTAATGTCCATCAATGGATGAATGAATAAAGAAAATGTTGTATATACATACAATGCAATATTAGCCTTAAGAAAAAAAATAAAGTCTGCAGTATGGATACAACATGGATGAAACTCAAGGACACTGTGCTAAGTGAAATAAGCCAGGCACAGAAGGACAAATACAGTACTACATGACTCCACTTATATGAGGTATCAAAAGTAGTCAAACTCGTGGAAGCAAAAGGTAGATTGACGGTTGTTGGAGGGTAGGGGTAAATGCGGAGTTGCTGTTTAATGAGTACAGAATTTCAGTCATGCAAGTTGAAAGAGTTATACAGATGTGCTGTACAATTTTGTGCATATAATTAATAACACTGTGCTGTATAATTAAAAATGTATCAAGAGGGTAGATTTCCTGTTATGTGTCTTTTACTGCAGTAAAAGAATAATAACCATCAATGATATATTGCTAATCTTGATTGTTTGTAAATCTTCTTATATTGGGTACTTTCTTTATAAAAATCTTAAAGGAATGGAAATATTTTTGGTGCCTTGATATTTTATTATCCTGGAACTAAAGAAAGTGAAAATATAGTCTTCTCTGATCAGTATTTGTCTCTAGAACAGTGATTCTTGACCTGAGTATCACAGCAGTCCAACTCATAGATATGCCCTAAGTAAAGCCATATAGTTGAGTGGGTAAGACCCTAAACTAAAGAGGCAAATTCCAATTTTATCTCTTACTGTCTTTTTTCCTTTGAGCAAAATATCTGGGTTTGGGATGCTTTGATTTACTCAGATGCAAAATGAAAACACTATTAATAATAATACTTCTCTCATAGAATTATTATATTAAATCAGATAATATATCCAAAGCATCTAGCTTAGTCAATATAATTATTACTGTTAATTTGCACTCAAAATAAGTAAAGAATCCAGGTTGCAAATGAGTGCGTGTGTATGTGTGTATGTGCACGTAAGTGATTTATTTTACACAAGTTATCTCCACAGCAGCACAACTCTTACATTTCTTCTATGGCCCAAATAACTATCTCATGATTTATTTGTCTTGTCAAGTTTCAATTTTTTTTCATAGTGGATCACTTTTCTCTAATCCTGTCATCTACAAATGATGAGCTTTTTTAAGACATTACACATGCTTTTTTCTATTCTTATAGCCTCTCCTCATCCCCACCTCAATATTTAGTACAGTAGATTGTCTATTGTAGTCTCTTTGTAAATGTTTTTTTGAGTGAATAAATATTTATAAACTTAAATTTGGGGAAAAAAGTACTGTAAGTATTTTATCAAAAGTTAACAGAATTTGTTCATTTCTCTCCAAGCATTTCAAATTCAGAACTGGAATATCTATGTAACATTTGCCTTCTGAGGGAGCAATTGATGGGAGAGTTTCTATTTTGTAAAACTATAGCAGTCAGGAGGATTATAAGGGAACTGACAGTTCATTTATTATGATTTCTTATTTTATAAAATAGGAAACTAAAGCCCAAATTGACCTAGAGAATTGACTCATCAAAGACTCAGGACATAGTCTTTTGGTTTCTGTACCAGGCCACATTTAATCAAAATCTTTCACTCTCTGTAGCTGAAACCATAGCTAATCTAACAGCTTTAAATGGACCTAAGAGTATTTCTATTGGGAAAGAAATATATTAGCATTCACTCCGCCATACCCCCTCAAAGCCTCTCCCCTCCTCTCCTTTCAAAATTATACACACACACCCTTTTACACACTCAGCCAAAGACTGCTTGCAATGCCCACCTGACCACCAGGGGGCAACCATGAGAATAGAAAAGCCCAGAACAAACTTCTGCCTAAGATATTGTCCCCATTTTGTCAAGGAAACAATTGTGTGGATTACTAGAATATGAAAATTATTGCCTTCCAGAAACTGGAACCTTTGTTTAAATGACAGTATCCTTGATGCTTAAAGTTATTCTTTTGGTAAAATACACTGTAGCCTAAGAATTTAGATTCAATACATTTCATTCACTAACTGAATACAAATTGGCATTTGCCATCAACAGTTACTGAATACATTCTACAATTTTAAGGATATTATTCATTTTTGATGAAATAAGTGATATTATGCACATTTAAAAAAAATCCTTAGCTTTTAGAAATACATTTTGACGATTTGCTTATTTACAAGTTTGTAGCCTAGGAGCAATAGGCTATACCAAATAGACTAGGTTTCTAGTAGGCTACACCGTCTAGGTTTGTATAAGTATACTCTATGATGTTCGCACAGTGATGAAATCACCTTAGTAATGACTCATTTCTCAGAACGTATCCCTGTTGTTAAGCAACACCTGACTGTATGACTGTACTAAAAGAATTCGAGGACATTCAAAATTGCGTAAAGATGAATATATGCACACACAGCTACAGCTACACCCATTTCCCCCTGACATATTATAAAATGCCATCATGTCAAACCACTGTTGAAATTTAACAATAGGTTAGGTGTTTTGCATGCAAACTACAGGCAGATTCCTTCTTTCCTTTAAGCATATCTATGCTGTAAGGACTTCTTTGTGATCCTGGTATCGCCACTGTCAGGTAAGTATGTAAGGACTTCTTGAACAGTGATTGTCAACCAAGGGAGATCCTTCCTCCCAAGGAATATTTGGCAATGTATGGCAACATATTTAGATCCCATAACTTGGGAGGAGGGTGCTATTGGCACTAGTGGGCAGAGGCCAGGGATGCTGTAAAACATTCCACAATGTATTAGACAAGACAATCTCCAAGCACAGAATTATCTGGTCTGGATGATCAATAGTGCCAATGTTGAGGAACCCTATTGTAGCATCATGTTATTTCAGAGCTGGGAGGATCTTTAGTTCCATACAGTACATTCATATTTGAGATCAGATGGTGATAAAGAATTCATTATTTTGTCAGTGAGCATAAAGTCACATACTATCTGATACTTAATTATATCTGAGTCCATAAAAATCCTGTTGAAAATAGCTCAAGATAAGCATTTTTTGGAGAGTTATATTTTGTGGTATATAGTGTCCTCAGCTGAGAAGATTCTTAACTCAAAAATACCGGTATGGTTAATTTTGGCCTCTCCCTCGCGCAAAGTAAGTGCTCAGCAAATTCGTTGAATCTAATCCAGATAGTAGTTATTATAATGAAAAACTCTTGATTTTTTTCTTCCAAAACCTGGCTCAAAATTCATTGTCCTAGTTTGACATGTTGAGGGAGATTTGTTATGAATGTCCATGGCCATCTTTAAACATGGGAGATCAATTTGCAGATCAATTTTTCAGCATTTTTACATTGACTTCTTCCATTATCATCCAGATAATGCAGAGTCTCCACAGAATTGCAGAGTGGAATGGAAATAGCAAAGCTAACTTGCATTAGTTAATGTTAAAAGAATAATACAAGCATATCTAAACCTCAGTAATGCCAACATAATGACATCACAAGGACACACAACTTTTATATATTAGTGATTTATACGTACATTTTCAATAGTGCCTGACGTAGAAAATCAAGTCCCAAGCACCCCCAGTAGATTTGTGGATTTATACATGAAGCTTCAACAACTACCAACTTCATAAAAATAGAGATAACCAAGCATTTCATGCTACTTGTTGGAGGAACACATCACCGTCCTGTATCTCCCCACCCGCCACTTCCAGAAAAAAAAATTACAGCCCAAACTATCCAACTAGCAATTTACAGGACTATGGGACATTCTATGGATCAAATGAACCATGTTTTCTCACAGATAACGTGCCAAAAAAAATGTTTTCAAAAGGAATGACGATGAGGAAGAAAGTTTAGATAAAAGAGACTTAAATTACACATGAATAAAAAGCAGGCAAAGCTAAACTTTAGTGCTGAGGGATGCACACTTAGGTAATAAAACTGTGAAGACATGAAATAAAATAATTAAAGTACCGGATGGCAGTTCCTTTTAGGAAGGAGAAAGTGTGCTGTGATTGAGATAGGACACCTGACGGATCTCTTGGTCCACTATCAAAATTCTGTGTCTTCAGTTGAGTGACAGACACATTGTAATAATCCATTAAGTTCACATTTATTTCATGCAGTTTCCTGTATATTTTATAGTAAGTAATTTTTTAAATTTTATAATAGTTTATTAAAATTTTATTTTATTATATGTAATTATTTTATGAAAGCAAACCGCTTAACGATCTAACATTTACTCAAATGTCCCAGGTGATCTCACACACTGACTTGAGGTAATCACATACAAAAGTCACATGCAGTACCCACAGTGTCACAGGGTGGGCGTTGCCCACCCAGATGGCACCATGCAGATAGGTTTTGAGTTGAATGTTCTTAAACCATACTTTTATAACACCCAGCCTTTGCCTCCCATTTGCAATCTCTTACCTCTTTTACTGACACAAGCTGAAAAAAAATGACCTTCTAATATAAAAGGTAGGTGTTCCTATAATTGTAGTGCTTAATTACTATTTCTGTGACAGTTTACTACCCCTGAAAACTCGTATCTCCAATCCATCACGTGTAATGATAAGTACGGCATGTTTAGCAAAATTACATTAGCATTTCATTAAAGATACACAGTAAAAATGGGTGACATTTCAAAGGCCCTAAGGACTTGTCATTTCCTGAAATTGGTTAGGCCAGTAACTCTGATCGCGTTGCTCATTTGTAGCCAAGTCACAATTATCCATGGGTAGATTATCCATAGGAGACATTGCATTAAAATTCACATCCACAGTCATCCCTTTTTGTCTACAGATGTGAGTCCAGAAGGACACTCTAGAGAACGTTTATTCCAGCGCCTAATTTCACAACTGAGAACAACAAAACTCCAAAAGGCTAAATGACTTGCCCAAGGTCAACTATCTGATAAATGGTCAAAAGGTGAGACTAGAACCCAGGTTTATTTGATGCCAGGACGACATTCCTTCCGCTAGCACGTTTTGAATAATATATACACTGTGTTCTTTTTCAAGTTTTATAGGATTTAACCTGTTTTTAGGAGGTGCACATCACACTTTACTTGTGACACAGAAATACTACCATCACCACTACTATGTAGAGGAAAATTGTACTTCAATGGAAACTACATGTCTCTAGCACACCACTCTCCCATTTTTAAATTTTGATTCTATCGAAGCTATTTTGCAACTCTGTAAGCTGTAGATAACTGATAGTAATGCAAAATAAATCTTGTCTCTAGATATTTAAGTTTTGCCCAGTGAGCATTCAAGGGTTTTCCCCCCGCACTATGAAAGAGGCCAGTTTTACTTCCATTTTTACATTCATGTTAATATGCCAAATCTATAGATGTGTCTGTTCTTAGGATTCTCTTTTGAACAAGTTATAACATCTGTTTGGTTCTTTTATTGATTAATAAGTTGAATAAAGTCTTTAACGTGCTCAGTTTTATCTGTATGAAAGTCATGATTTACCTGTTCTTTGAGAAGTACCATTTAACTACTACGATTACTATCATTACTGCCACAGATCCTGATACTGCTGAATTAACAAGAGGTTTGTGTTATCAGAAGTTCACTATATTCTTCAAATTGGGCTAATATTTTACTTACACTAGCTCCTCTAATCTTTACATAAATCCTGTGAGGTAGGTAACTCCCATTTTTATCTGTCTTTTACAAATAAGTGCCTGAGGCCCAGAAAGGTTAATAAACTTACACATGGTAACACAGCTGTTGTAAGGCCTAGACGTTGATGCCCACTTGCATCTGACTCCAGAACTCATGCTCTTAGTTATAACACTATAGTGACTGTCAACACAACATCATTTAAGCCAAATTATTCCCTCTGCTGGGGAATGGAAGCATAAATACTATTTAGAAAAATGTTGGCCCAGTCAACTTAAGCTGATGTTTTGTACCTATTTATTATATGACTGTCTTTATATTTATCCTAAAATATAAATCTGAATCTGGACAGGGAAGGAGAATCAGCACAAGGTCATAACAATGAGGCTGAATCTATTTACCTCTCTCTGAATTTATTTATTATGTTTCAATCATTATATTAAAAATATTTTGAATTCTTAAGGTATTACAATTCTAAATAATATAGTGCAAACATACAGGAAAACTAGTCTAATGGCAATAGAAGAAAATGTTAGAATATTTGCTATCAAGGTTTATCTATTTCCTAATTTCCTTCATTATTATTAAAAATTATAATTGGACAATATCACCAAGTCCAATAAAATATAACTAAGTTGTACATAGATTGTACCTTTATTGAGCCAACAGAGACACTTCCAAAAGGGTATTTGTAAACATTTTCATACAAAATATGTAGCCTTTCTGACATTTTCATTTGTCTTTATTAATCTTTACATATTACCTGATTGAAAGCCCATCTTTTGACCTTTCATCTTTGTATCTCTGAATCTTACCAACTTTTTCCATCCTCTGGATTTCCATGGCATTCTTTTACATTATTGTCTTTTGGAACTAATCACTTTGCATCTTTACTTATTATCCAGCTCATTTTACACTGAATATTTGTCTTTGGGGGCCACTAGCATGAAGACCGTAAGGCGATGTGGTAATAAGTCATAGCTTTAGTTCAGCGAAACCCTTAACTGTACACTGATGGAAACATTTCCGCATTGAGAATTAGGACCTCTAATATGGCAGAACTAAGGCCGAGGCGATGGAAAACATAAAGCCGCAAGTGTGTTGGTCAGAAAGAATTATCATGAGAGAGGCTAATGCTACTTCCATCCCTTGATTCCCAGGTCCTGTGTTCTAGTTCTTTGGTTTTCTTCTGTTAGCCACAAGTTCAATGTGCATTGCACACTCTGCACGATGTTATCCCAAAGCACCACTGGAGCATTTTCTGTGTCTGTTTTCCCAACCTCATGTTCGTCGTTCATCAAGTATGAAGCATTTTGCTTCCCAGGCTTTTGTCAAACTTGATCCCAGTAGTGCTGTCGTGTTTCCAGTCCTTGTCATCTCCTACTTGAATTTTACAATTGCTTCCTAACAGAGCCTTGTCTTTCATCCATCTTTAATGGTGCCAATAAACACGATCCAAATGAAGTAAACTTCCTGACCTGTTTCTAGCCCTGCATTTGGACCTGCTTCCAATCCCATTTGGCTTTTTACTGCATTATTAATTAT
Organism: Avahi laniger; assembly: GCA_963575035.1. NCBI lineage: Eukaryota > Metazoa > Chordata > Mammalia > Primates > Indriidae > Avahi > Avahi laniger. The sequence continues at coordinate 43,312 of CAUYSK010026260.1, forward strand.
CTCACCTACTGCTTCAGCTGATTCTACAGACTTGACCACTGGCATCATCTTCTGCTTAGTTTGGCTGCATTTGTTTTTACTGTGTTTCAAATCCTCCCTCTGGCTACACTACCTGATACTATACCAGTCTGGTCTAGACCTGGACTCGGACCACTAGGTCTGGACTGGACTGCTGTGGACATTTCTCCTGCCAAATGTGCCCTGGCCTGCCAAGAAAGATCTGGACTTCTTGCCATTGAACTGGCTATTGTATTATGCCACAGATACTTAGTACATGGCCATTCCCTCCGTGTAAATGCCTTTCCCTGCTTCATACTGGCAGAAACACTGTTCAAGAATCAGCTCAAGCATTGCTTTCTCTAATACACCTCCCCTAGACAAATATCAATAAAACTATTCAGGCATTCCTAGAATGCTTGACACATAGTAGTAATATGGTACTTGTCATATTAATGATAATAACATAAGAATAATAATACAACACAATAAAAACACAAAATTTATTAAATGTCTATTACGTGCTGGTCTGTGTTAATCAGTCAATCCCCAAACTGTACTCTTCTTAAGGGGAGAAATCTGTTCTCATTTTCCTCAATGTCTAACATATAACTCAATTCAAGACTTTATAATTGGTGTTCATAAGTAATTACTAAATTAAATTGAATTGTTTGGAATACATGCAGTTTACCGTCCTTCCTTAGACATAGTTAACAAAATAGTAATTCCTTCATATTATGCCACTTAACACATTAAAATTTCAAACTTAATTCTTGTCTGAGTCATTCTTCCAAATGACTGGCTTCAGTCTTGCATAGCAATTCAATTTACCCTGATTTTAGGCTTTTGTTGCAACAATAACAGCTTCCAGGGCAACAGAAAGAACTTGAAAACTTGTTATTCCAGTAGGGATCGGTGAAGGTGAGGGCGGAGGAGAGCAGGCAAAAGCCCCGTCATGTTTGGCACGTGGCCTGTTTGCTGTACTTTCTGCTACATGTGCTGGGGCCTCTGTTTAACTGAGTTGAAGACTGAAGTATTGAACAAGCAAAGAACTGCTCAGGTCTCCAGGTAAGTGGGTCTCATTCAGTATTTGACAGGTAACCCCGCCATTTGAGTGTGATCTGTACTTGTTGGGAAATCTCTAAATGGCCTGTGCACAAAGTCTTTAGTAGTCTGCCCATGGGAAACTGAGAGTCTGCCTTGCCTCCAGGCATTGAAGCTTGAAACAAATTAAGTTTCCATCTCTCCCTTGGCTATTTGGGTTTGAACAATCTTGAAAGCAGTCTAGTAAACAGGCAGACAAGACTCCACTTGAGTTGCAACCCTGTTTATAACCTAAAGCTAAGGAGTTTATGGAATCACGGACCAGGCTTGGGCATGCTAGCTCTATAGTGAAAAATCAAAGAATTGCAATTTAGAGGTAGAGGTATGGCAGGGCAGTGCTGTTGAATGAAAATGGATGCAATGTGTTTTGCTTTTGCAACGTGTCTGGATGTGAGAACGAGGTCAAAAAAGCTATGGGAGTGTTCAGAAAGTAATCTGTGTCACCACAGCGTGGCAACGGGCCTATGTAAATTAAAGATCTAAGCCAATGTGGAAAACACATTTTCAGCAGTAAATAATGCCATTTAAGGAAACTGATTGCTAAAGCAGCCTCATTGCCTAATGGGAGCCTAGTCATTCATTCAGCAAATATTTACTGCCTGGCCCTGGAGCTGGCACTGCAACATTATGGTGAGCAATAACCACTGCCCTGTAGTTTCAATGCTTTTATGTAGAAGACTAACAAAAGACAAATATAAAGACTTTTTTTTATAAAATCCTACAATTTGTAATAAGGGCCTGAAAAGGGGTAGAGGGAGTGCTGTTCTGTTTCTATTGACAGTTACCTGGGCAAAAGGTGTAAGGATATTCCTATTCTGACCTACGGTGAAGTCTCTCCCCACCCCAAAAACCTGCCTCTCTCTCTCACACACACACACCCACCCACACACCCACACACCCACACACACACACCCCCACACACCCACACACACACCCACACACACACACACACCCACACACACACCCACACACACACCCACCCACACACCCACACACCCACACACCCACACACACACACCCACACACACACACACACACACCCCACACACACACACACACCCACACCCCCACACACCCCCACACACACACACCCACACACACACACACCCCCACACACCCAAACACACACAACCCCACACACAACCAC